>KZ452015.1:798920-845129 GCA_002786265.1 Apostasia shenzhenica
TATTTATATAAATTAATTTATTTATAGTATTTAATTAATATATTAATAATATAGTTAAGATCAAGGCCAATTTAGAAATGTGAAGTTCACCATCAAAAAATATGGTGTGAAATATGTGAAATACGTAAAATTTAAATGAATATGGTGTGATAGTGGTAATATTTATGAATTGATGATGAAATACATAATTTTGTGTAAATTTCATATCCTGTATGTAAAAACCCATTAATCTTAATAATTTAACCTCAAAAGTTCTACACTTTAGAATATGCCTCTCTTCCTTCGTCACTTTTCTTTTTGTGATTATCATCACCTTTCTGTTCTCCTTTTTTTTTCTCTGACAGAGAGCGAGTCTGTAACATCCCGAAAATTTAGATTTTGATGTGTATTATAAATTAGAATTGTATGTCTAAATTTGGATGATAAAAGATATTTACAGTATTTTAGCATAGAAAATATAGAAAAAATTTTGGGTGATACCTTTGATTTATTTGATCTCCAAAAATGACCAAGAAAGAATGATAAAAAAATATTGAATGTAGAAATATTTTTTGTAAGATTTAGTATTTATTTGAAAATATTAAGAGAAATATTAAGAAATTATTTTCTTGATTTAAATTTGAATTTATTTAAAATATCATAATTTAATTGAATATTTATTGATTTGAATTTATCGTGAGGATATTCATCAACATTGGAGATATTTAAGGGATATGGTTATGAGTTAAAGAATAATTTGTTATTATTATTTAAATTTTGAATTTATGAGATTTAATTATCCCTAAATTTTAGCCTTGGAAGAAATACCAGATTTACCCTTAGATTGAGTTATTAGAGGAAATAATGTTTCCTTCCTCTCTCACATCGATTCATTTCTCTCCCGATTCATAACCGCCGGCCCTAGCCCTCTCTTTGGCCGAAAATGAAGAAAAGAGAGAGAAAAAGAAAAGAGAGAGGAGAGTGAGAGAAAAGAGAATGGAGAATTAGAGATCCGATGCATCATAATCTTTCTCTTTCGGCAACCACGGAAGAAGAATTTCAAAGATTTGGATGAGAAGGCAAGCGAAAAAGGAAGAAGAAAAATGAGATATTTTTAGATTCCTTGAGGTAGGAGATTTTTCTAACTATTAGGGTTTAAATAAATTTTTATGAAGATAGAGGACACATCTACAACTTTTACATAGAAATCTTCCTTTAAAAAGTTTATTTTGGATAAGATTTTGCTAGAGGGATTTGACATAAAAATCTATTTTGAAAGAGTTTATTATCACTTGTAAATTAAATGGAGATTTCTTAAGTTAAATGATTGCTATTAAATGTGAATTTGGAGATTATTAGATTATTTGATTATTAATTAGCCTAGAAATATATATTTTATTATTAGAAGTCCAAACATTTGAGTTACTTTGACAGAGATATTGGTTATTATATTTAGAAGAATTGGACTTATGAAATCGATTTCAAATGTTATGAGATATTGAGGATTGATGATTTAATTAATTTTTGATAATTTGGAGTTTAAAACTTAAGCTAAATAGATTTATTGATAGATGATTTGATTCGAATAGTGATGATAGTTTTATAATCGTAAAGTGACAAAAATGTGAAATTTGGAGTTAATTTTGATTCACTTTAATATAATGCTCAAATGTGGATTATAGTTATATTATTAGCTCTAATCATACTCTCATCAAACTTTTATTGAGGTTTCACAAATTATATGTGAAGAATTAATGATCTTTATTAATTTAGATTAAAACATATTTGAAGATATCATTATTATTTTTATTGGTGATTGCTGGATTACTATATAAATTTGATTGAAATAGGAGAGATAACTTAAAATTAAATTATCGAGATTATGAGGTACAAAGTGGATTGTTAAAGTTTAATAATGTATAGTGCATATAAATTATTATGAATTAATTGCTGATTTTGTTTATTTCTTCAATGATGAGATAAATATATTATATAATGATATGCCTATTTTCCTTGACTGTGACACTTACGGGAGGACAAGTGTACGGACTTGTCGTTACATTCAATGTGAATATATTGACTTGCGATTGTGACACCTACGGGAGGACAAGTGTACTGACTTGTTGTTACATTCGATGTGAATATATTGACTCGCGACTGTGACACCTACGAGAGGACAAATGTACGGACATGTCGTTATATTCAATGAGAATATATTGACTTGTATTTGTGACACCTACAGGAGGACAAGTGTATGGACTTGTCGTCACATTCGATGTGAATATATTAACTCGCGACTGTGATACCTACGGGAGGACAAATGTACGGACTTGTCGTCACATTCATTGAGAATATGTTTACTTGTGTTTGTGACACCTACTGGAGGGCAAGTTTACGGACTTATCGTCACATTCAAAGATATAATATAATATTTAGGCAAGTGTATAAGCTTGCTATGTGACTAAATTTATAATCAAGATTTGAAAGGCGATAATGAATTAAAAGTTAAATGTGATTTTTATGGGATTGCGCACCTGCTTTAGCTCGAGTATATGATATTTGGCACAACGGTGTCCATTGGCTGTTTCTGACTATCATGGGGGGTGACGATCCCCAAAGCAGATACGTGTCTGTTGTGGATACGTGTCCACTAGAGGTCCTACATGATATCTGGCAAAATCTGGCGCGACGATGTCTATTGGATATGCCTACGGAGGGCTATTCATGGGGGTGACGATCCCCAAATGTGTAAAAGGCAGCTGAGACGTAGTACGAGAAATTACGGGCCCAAAAGAGTAAAATAAAATTAATTAAAATAAAATTTACTCGTTGATAATATTTTATATTTGTTCTGTTATCATGTTTACATTATAATTATGAGGCAAACTATGTTACACTTATTTATGTTTAGTATCGGCATTGTGCTAATTATCTATCATGCATTTATGCTGTTCAATTGTTCATAAGAAACTCGTGATATACATGCTCATTTATTTTATAGTACTTATATTATGTATTTTTATTTGATATCTTCTGTTATACATTTTAAGTACGCATAATTATCATAATCATTGCTATCATGTTATTTATTCATTCGATATTGGTTCATGCATGTTAATGTGTATGCGTATAATAATTCTCTTAAATTTCAAAATTATAAATTTGTGATCATGAAATCTTATTAATATTTTATGTAGCCCATAGCTAGTTGATATCTCCTACTGAGTCCTGTTGGTGGACTGATACCGTTTTCGGCACTATTTTTACAGGTTTAGATCAAACATAAGAGGCATGGGTGAGAGACAATTAGAAGATTATTTTAGATTATTTGTGTTCAGAATTTTATATTTATTTATGGTGTAATATACTAATTATATATTAAGGATAATTTTATATTAAGATATAATGGAATTATTTGAGGATAAAAAAAAAAGAAATTAGGTAACAGCCGTGATAAAAGTCAAGATCATTACAGAGTCATGAGACAAGAATGAGAAGGAAGAAAGAAAAATTTGCGATTATTAGGTTTGAGCATCTAACCATGCATGGCATGCCCTCAGTACAAGCGGAGGGCAGGAGTTAGGCACCCGAACACTATAATTTTTAAAATTTTGAGGAGAAGAAGAAGAAGAAGAAAGAGAGAGTGAGAGAGAGAGAGAGAGAGAGAGAAAGAGTTCAAGGATAGTATAGATCGATATTAAGATTTGAATTAACGGTAATTTAAACAGAATGATAACAATCACGTGAAACATTTCAAAAATATAAATGTGTGATAAAGATAAGACAACCTACATGTACTCTAACACAAATAATGAGCAAAATGAGGTGGATTAATTATTGGTGTTAATTAAAATATTATATTTTGCTAAGATGTTCATCTATATTTTTAGCTTATAAAAATAAAATAATCTTTCTCATGGGACAATTTCTAGATCATATATAGACCCAAAATCCTTAGCTAATGACAAAATAATACATCTTATATGTCATATATCATGTATTTGAAAGCTCAATTTGATTTGAAAGAGAGAGACTCCACAAATTAATTGTTTGAATTAATATACAAATAGGCTCATCCAATGCTGAGAAGGCACAAAATAATCCAAATGAGCAATTGGCCAAGTACTAGAAAATAAATGGCAAAATGATTTTAAATAGTGAACAATTAATTAATCAATTAATATTTTAATTCTCGATTTAAAAAAAAAATAATAATAGTATTCGTAGAAGACGCTCGAAGGTCCAGGCAACTCTTGCGACTCCTAAAAAGAACACAAACGGGCTGTTAAGCGAGTCACTCGATCTTCGCTCGAAGATTTGATTTAAAAGATGAGTTAGAGATATTCATCGATTGATGTTCATCATCATTTTCATTAAGTGAATGCCAATTAATATTAGTTAAGAAAATGTAGAAATAGATAAGAGTGTGTAAATCTATAAGATATTTGTGTAGATTACTTGAGGCACAAATATCATGCAAAATAACATGTAAATTAAGCTAAATAGTATAGTAAAATGTACAAAATTAAGATTATGAAGGGCAATTAAGAAAATAATAAACCATATGACACATTAGAATGAAGCTAATAAAATTTTACATTAAAATTACATGAAGAAACAGGCATATTAAAGATTAAAACATAATATCATACCTTTTTTTGGTGTTCTCTGAGCACAATGGGAAAGAAACTTGCTTGAGAATTGAAGAATCTCGAGTTTAAATCACATTATCATCTTAAATTTTAAAATGAGAAATTATAATGCCAAGAGATAAAACTAATACCGCAGTAGCTAATTGAGCAATCCGCAAACCTAAGGCGACTTCTACGAACATAAATATTTTTTTACTTCTTTTAAGATCAATGATTTAAATATTAATTAATTATTTGGGATTATTTTAATAGTAAACCAAGAAAACATAGAGCTTAATGGAGGCTGACAAATGGTAAAATATTGTGCACTTAATAGAGTGAATATATCTAAGAGGTGAAATTTTCAAAAAAAAATTTTATTATATATATAAATTCACCAAAATAAATCTAATTTTAATATAATAACCTTTAATAATCTGATATAATTACATTTCAGATATGAGTATTTTTCCAATTATTATTTTAGTATTTTTTTCATTTTATTGGGTTTAAAATAATGTAAGGTTTTCTAGAGTGCTGTGGTGCAAAAATTATGTAATGATAAAATTTGATTAGTTATTATAACAATTTGATTTTTTTGAGTAAGTAGATGTCAAAAATAAGATGCATGAATAATTAAATTAGAATAAAAGGTAAATGCAAAATTAGCCCTAACTTTTAAAAAACCTTCAACTATAGTCCATAAAATTATAAAAACTCTACAGTTTTAGTCCCTCTATTAGAATCACATCTTTTTTGCTCAAATATATATATATATTTATCTTGTCTTTCCCTTTTAAAATTTTAAAATTTCAAAATAAAAATATTAATATTTTAAATAATTAAAAATAATCTTTCTGTTAATTGTAAAAATTAAACAACTCTATCTTACTTAGAAAAGTTGAAATTACCTTATAATGCCTTTCTAATCAGAGGAGCCTAGATGTAATTTATCTTAGAATAAATCATATTAGAAATAATTGTATTATGATCAATATTAGTAGTAGTTTATCAATATTCATCACAAAGCTATAAAAACCATATATAAAAGTTGAGGATCTAAATCATGATGTTGAGAAAAAGTAGAATTGGGCCAATAATTGACTCGAGATATCTTCGTTACAGAGGGCCTGACTCATAAGAAGTATTACAAAGATAACCCGATAATCGACAGGACCAGCTTGAAAATTATGCAAAAATAAAGTTTCAACAAACAATAACTACAGGATAAATTACATTTGAGTCCATAATTATAGGCCTCTTGTAAAAGTTTAACTCAAAACCATTCACAGTGTGAAATTACCAAAAGCCCTTAATTGAGGGTTTCCATATAGTTCTGAATCTCAGACCTTTCAGGTAAATTTACCCAAAACAAAAAAGAAAAAAAGAAGGGAGGAAATTTACGAACAAATAAATTTCAAAAAAAAAATCATAAATTTTACACTAAATTTTAAAAAAATACTAAAAAACTTATTAAAAATTTTCAAATACTTATCAATTCATAATTCTATAATAAAATTTTTTATATCATTAAATTAAATTCAAAATAAATTACATGAATTATCAAAAAAAATAAATTACATAAATTTAATTAATAAGAATTAAAATTTTTATTTTAAAAATTTATCTTCTAATTTTTAAAGCAATTTAGAGATTTAAATTTATGATTTTAAGTTTTAATTTTGAACTTTAACGCTTAGGATTTAAAGTTTAATAAGATTTTTAATATTTTTTTTTAACTGTGTGACTTATAATTTTTCAAAATTCTGTGTCCTGTAGTTAAATGAAAAATGTTATGTTAGGATCCCATTAAAACAGCAAGCAGAGATGAGGGACCAAATTGAGTTTTCAAACATATGCTTGGATTTAATTGCACTAATTTTAGAAACTGAGGATGCTATAAAAAAAAAAATTGAGAAACTGAGGACTTGTATGTAAGGAGCAAACAACAAATGGGCTTTAACAGTTCAAAGTTTGATGAATGGGTAGTTTATATTAAGATCTTCAGCGCTACTAAAAAAATCTAAATATCATAACATCTAAATAACATAATAAAATATTAAAATAATATTAAATCAAATGCTCCCGTTGTAATATCAAATATCATGGCAATGTTGCGATATCAAAATTAGAACCATATACAACACTAGAAAAAGGGAAAATATTGATGAAAAGGAATCCAGAAAATTAACTCAAGTAGTTATAAAACCATGGTAAATGTGATAATTGGTGATCAAATTGTCAAGAATAGTGAGCACTTTAGATACCTTGAATCAGTTATACAAAATAATAGCGAAATAAATAATGATGTTATTAGTAGGATTCAAGCAGGATGGGTAAAATGGAGAAATGCTTCTGGTGTGTTGTGCGATAGAAAAATCCCATCCAAAATCAAGGGTAAATTTTATAAAACTGCAGTAAGACCAGCGATGATATATGGTGCAGAATGCTGGCCTACAAAGAGAAAACATACAAATAAAATAAATGTTGCAGAAATGAGGATGTTAAGGTGGATGTGTGGATATACACGAAAGGATAGAATAAGAAATGAGTATATCCAAAAGAAAATTGGTGTTGCACCAATTGAGGATAAACTTAGAGAAAGTCAGCTTAGATGATTTGGATATCTAAATCGTAGGCCGATTGAAACTCCAGTTAGAAAAATTGAGTTATTGGATTTTGCCCATGTACAAAGAAGAAGAGGGAGACCAAAGAAGACATGACAAGAAACTATAAGGAGTGATCTTAGTTACTTAGACTTAGATAAGAATTTGGTAACTGATAGGGCGCAATGGAAACAAAGGATTCATGTAGCCGACCCCACCTAGTGGGATTAAGGCTTGGTTATTGTTGTTGTTGTAAAACCATGGTAGCAGTAGAAAGCCACTTTGACTAATCTTGCAAATCATGCTTAACTAAAGAAAAATTGATTAAAACAAATCCTACTAGATAGTTGTAAAATAGGTCCATACATAGCAGCGATAATCAACTTAAACACATTTCATGAGCATCAAACAAAAGAAGAGATGATCAGGATCCGAAAATTATCGCAACTGCAAACCATCGTAAACATGCTTCATTAACATTTTAGGCGTAAAAGATGGTAATTTGAAATCAAAAATATACTAAATTTATAGAGAAGTAATATAATTGTACCTTTGCAGTGATTTGCTGATGTGTTTTGTGGCTAATAAACCTGGGAAGTTGATTTTGTTTTACCTATTTTTGAAGCACTGGTATTAGCGGCTTTTAATGTGTACAGGCCCACCTGGAGTAGGAGAGTGGCTGAGTAACTCCATCCAGTCCTTATCCTGCAAAATTAACTCAGCTGGTTCTTTCTATTTTCAATTCATCAAGAGATGTTACAAGTCACACACACACCCTTTTGATCTTGTTCCTACTTGTTGATACTCACATTTCAGATTTCATTGATTCTTTTGTGCACCACTTACACCAGCTTCATGTTGAGATTAAATGTAAAATTATCATAAGTAATTCTGATTCTAGAGGCTTATTTGATTCGAGACTCAAAAGAGCTCAATCATTCGTTTGTTGATATTTCAAATTCATCATAAATTTTAATACTTTAATTTCATATCTATCATAAATTCTAATACTAAAAATCAACTTTATTTTACATTCAACACAAATTTCAATGTCTTCAAAAAAAACACAAGTTTTAATATTAAAATCAACTTTATTTTACATCTTACACATCTCTCAATATTAAAATAACTTTATTTCCCATCAAACTTATAAACTATTCTACAACAATAATAACAACTAAGCCTTAATCCCACTAAGTGGGGTTAGCTACATAAATCCTTATTTAAGTCTAAATGAGTAAGATCACTCCTTATATTTTCTTATAATGTTTTCTTTGGTCTTCTTCTTCCTCTTTGTATATGGGTAGAATTCAATGACTCGATTTTCCTAACTGAAGCTTTAATCGGCCTACGATTTACATGTCCAAACCATCTAAGCTGACTTTCTCTAAATTTATTATCAATTAGTGCAACTCCAATTTTTTTGCGGATATACTCATTTCTCATTCTATCTTTTCGTGTATACCCACACATTCGCCTTAGCATTCTCATTTTTATAACATTTATTTTATTTGTATGTTTCCTCTTTGTAGGTCAACATTGATCATCATATATTATCGCTAGTCTTACTACAGTTTTATAAAATTTACCCTTAAATCCGGGTGAGATTTTTCTATCGCACAACACACTAAAAACATTTCTCTATTTAATCCATTATGCTTACATTCTGCTAATAACGTCATCATTTATTTCATCATCGTTTTGTATGATTGATCTAAGGTATCTAAAACGCTCACCCTTTTTGAAAATTTGACCATCAATTGTTATATCACCAACATAAATGCTTCTTTCTTAACTAGATGTACACTTCATATATTTAGTTTTTAATCTACTAAGATGAAAATCTTCAAATTCTAAAGTATTCCTCCAAAGTTTGAATTTTACTTTAAACTCTTCGTTAGTTTTATCAATAAGGACAATATTATTTGCAAAAAAATATACACCAAGGCATCTCATCTTGGATATGTTCAATCAAGACTTTCATAACTAAAGCAAAATGACATAGATTTAAAGCTAAGCCTTAGTGTAATCCAACTATAATAAGAAAATCCTTATTCAATCTCTTTGTGTTCGAACACAGATAACATCTTCTTTATACATGCCTTTAATAACTTGAATATAAAGAGTGCAAATTCCTTTTTTTTCTAAAACTCTCCAAAATACTTCCCTTGAGACTTTATTATAGTCTTTTTTCAAATCAATAAAAACCAAATGTAAATTTTCTTTTATCTTCTTAAACTTCTTCATTAAACTTCTTAATAAATGAAAAGCTTTCCTAATAAATCTAACATAAAACCAAACTAATTCTCTGATACGTTAGTATTACGGCGTAATCTACGTTCAATCACTCTCTCGGAGTTTTAAAATATAACTCATTATCACTCTGTAATTGAGATAATTTTATATATCGCCCTTATTTTTATAAATAGTACCAACATACTCTTTCATTCATTTTAAAATATAACTCATTAATTTAATTACTCTATAATTGGGATAATTCTATATATCGCTCTTATTCTCATAAATAGGTACCAATATACTATTAATGTATTCTTTCATTTAGTATTCTTTTAATTTTTAAAATTATATTAAACAATCTAGTGAGCCAAGAAATTCCATCTCCTAAGCAATTCCAAGCATTTATTAGAATGTCATCAGATCATGCTGCTTTTTTATATTTTACTTTCTTTAAAGTTTTTCAGACTTCAGCTTTACTAATACATCGAATGTAAGTTTTACTTTCTTTTAGGGTACTGAGTTTAGTAAGATCAATTGTATTTTCACAACCTTCATTAAAAAGCTATTGAAAATAATTTATTCATTTATCTTTGATATTTTCTTTCATGAAAAGTACTTTCTAATTTTTATTCTTAATACATTTTACTTGAGTTAAGCCTTAAATTTTTCTATTCTTCACCTTGGACATCTTATATATCTATTTTTCTCCTTTTTTAGTACCTAATTTCTTATATAAATTTTCAAGAGTCATATTCTTTGCATTACAAACTGCTTTCTTAGACTCTTATCAGGTCACTTTATATTCTTCCCATTTATCTTTATTCTTATTTTGAAATCAATTTTTGTAATAAATCTTTCTTTTCTTAAATTTTTTTGTACATCATCTTTTCATCGTCATATATCTTTATTATCTAGAGTCATTCCTTTGAATTCTCCTAGCATATCCTTCGCCACGTTACGTATGCAATTAACAACTATCGGCCACATAAAATCACCTTCCCCATTGATGTTCCACTGCCCAAGTTCTAAAACTTTCTTTTTAAAGATACATTTATTCTCATTCTTTAGATTTCATCATCGAGTCCGAGGATAGTGTTTGGCTTATTATTCCTTCAATACTTTATCTCAGAATCTAAAACTATCAATATTGGTTAGTCAAATACTCACTTAAAATGACTTTATAATCTTTATAATTCAAGTGATTTTATTTTCTTATAAAAAAATAATCAATCTGAGTTTTTACAAATCCATTATTGTAAGTGATAACATGTTCAACTTTTTTCTTAAATAAAGTATTAGCAACTATAAGATCATACGCTCAAGAAAACTATAAAATAATTTTACCTTCTTTATTTGTCTCTTTAAAATTATATCCATCATGAATGCTATTGAATTCCTTATCACTTCCAGCATGTCCATTTAGATCTCCTTCAATAAATAATCTTTCCTCCTGATATATCTCTTGTATTAACTCTTTCAAATTATTCCAAATTTTTTTCTTTATGCTCACATTCAAACTCACTTGAGGGGTATACACACTTACAATATTAATAATCATTTCATTGATTATAATTTTTAAAGGCATAGTTCTATCATCATTTCTCTTGACTTTCACTATGTGATCCTTCAATCTCTTATCTAGAATTATACCCACTCCATTTTTATTTTTATTCTTACCAAAGTACCAAAACTTAAAATCTAAGTCATCAATTTTCTTAGTTTTTTTTGAACCATTTTATTTCCAGGAAATATAAAATATTAATCTTTTCTATAAATCATAATATCTACTAACTCCATTAGCTTGCTTGTCAAGATGCTTATATTCTAAATTCTTAATCTAATCCTAGTAGCTTAAGTTTTAGTATATTGGAGTAGCTTCTTTCCGCATCCGTACATAATATGGGAACTCTTGCTCACTTATCATTACACCCGAGCGCCGATGCAGCGACTCTTGCCTATTTCTAACTGTATTCAGGCAATACAACGCATCACTTCTAGGAAATGCCCTAGTTTTAACGCAATTATTAAAGAATTCACGTTATGATTGATTCGATTAGTTTTACGCTGGTTGTCGACTACCTAACGTAACCTTTTGTGTTTCTCATCCAGAACTTGAGACCTGACAATGGCGCATTAAACTTATAAACTATTCTATAAAAAAAAATTATAAATTATTATATTTTATCTCTTTGCCAAAAACCAATATCCAACTAAACAGCTAAACTCCTTGTTCACCATAAAGCTAAAAATTTTAATGGTCCAAGCAAAAAAAGAATTGATAGTAATTTTGTGATGCCTTGTATTCATATTGAACACCTATTTAAGGATTCATTCTAGAAACATCATACACGAGCTATTGGCCCATATCCCATCATTGAAAATTTGACCTAGTGCTTATTAACTAGATCACTTGGTCATCTGAATGTTAATTATGTTTTCACATGTGGAAGATTTAATATCTTATCGAAGAGCCTTTCTATGTTATGCCTTGTCTAACCTTGCTATCATATTCTCCATAGCTATCGCCTGGTTTGGATGGATCATCAAAGTTCTGATGCCATGTGGCATACTAAGGAAAAGTGAAGGAGGATGAGCATGGATATTCTAAAGTCCTACTTGTAATCAGACTCAATGAGTTAGCCTTTATCAAATGAAAAAGAATGACGGAGATCTAGATTTATGCAACTTCAAATAAAAATAATTTTAAGCATATAAAGCTGGCGATTTGAAATCAATTATCTTCAAGTTAGAGGGGATTCATATGTTTCTATCTATGATTTAGAATATTCCTAGGTTATGCCTCATTAATTAGGCAATGGGATTCTTCCTTCCTCTTCCTCTTTCTTCTTCTCCTTTCTTCCTCTCACTCTTGATTCTTTTCTTACTCCCCCCTCTCGTTTCACATCAAAAGATTCATTTAACCAAAAAATAAATCCAAAATTATCCAAAACTGATTGTAAAATGGGAGATAAAATGAAAACGATGATAATCTTACACAGAATGTTAAAGACGTTAAAATACAAAGAATCAATGTTTCTATTGCATGGGAAATATCTACTTCAACATCTGAATAAAAACTAGGCAATAGGGTCGTGATGAAGTAAGCTTACTTGGCTCATCTCTACGTTGTAACCTGTAGCTAGAGCACGGAAGATTATGAAACACGGGAAGGATGCAGCTCCAGAATCTAATGCCTATCCTTTAGAGCATTCACAAGGTAACAAAAGGCAAGAAACCAACAACGATGCTATCCATATGAAAGCTACTGTAAAAGGTACCAAAACACTATGCTACTCCTCAGAAGGCAATATCATACATCATGAATAAAGCATGGACAAAAAAATGTGGCTAGAGTCACTGCATCCAAAAAGAAAATAAGAATTTGCTTACAATTCAAGGAAATGGAAACAATAATTTACAATATTAAGTACCGGCAATTTAGCAACAAAAATTGCTTAAAGGAATCTGTAGAAACCACATATATGAAGTCATTGTTTTTTCACAGGCCACCATACGATTCCTAATGATGGCAAACTCATAGCACAATGGCAATGTGAAAATACCAGAAAAGAACAGTAGCTATTTTATTCTAGTTGTTATATATGCATTTTAAACCTATTCCTAAAACACATTGGATACTGAACCAAATAAGTAGGGGGGAGATACCACCATAAATTGTGAGATTCTAGGTACAACAGTGAATTGATGGCTTACCAAAAATTTCAGATGCAGTTCGATGCACAGAACAATGTATTTCAACAATAAGAATATTTATCTCTAAAACATCAAATACTGACAGCTAATTGGTTAATATATTAAATGTTATCCTATCTGAAACGTACGTTTAAACTGCTTGGTTCAATAACAGTTTAACTTACTTTAACTGTAAACAGCGTAATATGGACCATTCGCAATATGTAGCAGTGAGCTAGTAAAAAGCCAGTGCTTGTTCGACTAGATTCCGTCTACTTCCTTTCCCAAACATTTCCCCGGTTGACAGCCTTTTGCTTTCTTTAAGAGAAAATAGAAGGTAAATTGTATCCAGGTCCTGTGGTAAAGGCCTAGTTCATGCAGATCAAATATAAATTCTACATTATCTCACACAGTTTTGCCGAGTGTTTTCTTGTCACATGCCCTTTCATTAAAATTTCCAAAATAGGACAACTGTTTTCAACTTGATTTGCTTCATCTCAACTATACAAAAGATTTTTTTCCCCATCTTGTACTCTAATCTTCTTTCCAGTAGTTCATTCCCTTGTGACAATATTCTCTTTAGGTGGACTAACCTTGGAAGCTAGTAAAGATACAGAAGTAGTTCTCTTCGCACAAAAAACGTTAAATCTCACATTAGATTTCAAATTTGCATTGCATAAACACTAATCAAGGAAATATAGTTTGTGCTATGGAAGCAGAAGTGTGGTTAGGAGAATTGAAAGGGAATAAAGATCAAATGACATTATAACATACCCTCTTGTACAGTAATCAATCAACAATATTGTGTCAATTTCCATCTGAAGGGCCCTGAATTCAAACTAGAAACTAACATTAAGGACCCGTGTGCAAAAAAAGAATTGCCCTTCAGAAATGCAAAAAAAAAGAATCCAAAATTTTGGGACTTGAGTAAAATTCACGTGCAATATACTCAGAAAACACAAAATACAATAGCAGTTACAACAAAGTATATTTAGAAATAACAATGCACTAATAAACATCCTATGCCAAAATGGATGATCGATCAAATAGAACTACAATCAACATAAAGCTGTGTTTTATGATATTGGTGAACAACAAAATAAGATGTTAAAAAACCAAAATCAAAAGACTTGTGTTATGCATATAGTAAGGCATGTATCATACTTGAATTTAAAGGGAAAATGAAAAGGCTTGTGTTATGCAAATAGTAAGGCATGAATCATACTTGAATTTAAAGGGAATGAGAACGCAAAACCAGTCCATAAAATAGTTATTCCATTCACAGCATGAACTCCATGTTCCTTAGTTAAAAAGCTACCAGATTTCCGCAGAGGTAAAGAACATTGTTTATGTAGCAAAATATCCTCTCCCGCCACATAAAGCAGACAAGCAACATACTCCTCACATAATTATCCCCATGAATACATGAACAATACAATAGAAGCACATACAAAAATAACAAAAAGAATGCCGAAAACAATATTAGGAATTAGAAGATACTGGAAAAGAAGAAGCTTGATCTCACCATCACCATTGCTACTTCACAACATGTTCCAAGTACCACCTGTATGTTTCCTCAAGCCCCTCTTTCAAGGCGATCTTCGGCTCCCATCCCATGGCAGCCAATTTAGAACTATCCATCAGCTTCCTTGGAGTGCCATCAGGCTTTGAAGAATCCCAAACTAAAGCGCCCCTGAAACCAACCACCTCTTTCACCAACTCCGCCAACTCCTTTATGCTCACCTCCCTTCCTCTCCCCACATTCACATGCTCAAGCCCTGAATACCGTTCCATCAAGAAAACCACAGCATCTGCAAGATCATCTACATGAAGAAACTCCCTAAGCGGCGATCCAGATCCCCAAACAACCACCTCCTTCGCATCATTGGACTTCGCTTCATGGAATCGCCGGATTAACGCCGGAAGCACGTGAGAATTCTCCGGGTGGAAGTTATCCCAGGGGCCATATAGATTAGTGGGCATGGCGGAGATGGCATCCCATCCATGCTGGATTCGATATGCCTGGCACATCTTGATGCCGGCGATCTTAGCGATGGCATACCACTCGTTGGTAGGCTCAAGGGGTCCGGTGAGGAGAGCGGATTCGGGGATCGGTTGCGGGGCGTGCTTAGGGTAGATGCAGGAGGAACCTAGGAAGAGAAGCTTGCGGACGCAGCCGCTGCGGTAGGCGGCGTCTATGACGTTGGTCTGGATCTGAAGGTTGACCGCAATGAAGTCCGCCGGGAAGGTGGAGTTGGCATGGATCCCGCCGACTTTAGCTGCGCAGACGATGACGTAGCGGGGGAGTTCAGCTGAGAAGAAGGCCTCCACGTCAGACTGTCGGGTGAGATCGAGCTCCGAGTGGGAGCGGGTGAGGACGTTGGTGAAACCTAGAGAGAGAAGACGGCGGTGGACGGCGGAGCCGACTAGGCCTCGGTGTCCAGCGACAAAGATCTTCGCTGACTTATCGGACAGGAAATTGGCCTCCGACGAGAAGTTATCCGCCGGAACAGAGCGATTAGGGTTAGGGTTAGAGTCAGTACCGTTGCCCGCGGCTTCCATTGGTTCTTTCTAGGGTTTATTTCTCTCTAGCAATGCAGGTGCCAGAAAACAGATGCGCCGGCGATCACCGGTGATCGCCGGAAAGAGAGATTCAAACCAATAGAAACGAGGGGTGGAAACTGGAAAGGAAAAACCAAAAATAAAAATGAGTGATTTTCGCTTTTCAGCGGCAGTTAACGAGCGAGGAAAATAAATTTAACAGTCTTTTCAATAAAATTTTAAATTAAAAATAACTTTTTATTCCCATAACTTTTAAAATTAAAAATTAATAGCAATTAAGTCCCTCTAATTTACAACTATTATATTATGATACTTTTAATTTTTAAATTAATGAAATTAATTTTTTAATTTGAGATAATATATAAATATATATTTTCTAATATTAATAATAGAATGCGGAGCATTTCCAACCCAGAGTCACTAAAAAAAATCTCTTATAATAAATTAAAAGTAAATATCATATAAATTTCTAAGCTTAAAGATAATATTATTTAGATTCATAATTTTAAAAAAAAAATAATTGAGCCCCTCAATTTTTAAAATATTTCACAACTGGTCCTATTTTATATACTCTTTAAACTGAGAAACTTAATGAATATATAACATAATTGACATTAAAAATAATTTTGCTACTTAAATATATTGAAACTTAATTAAAAGTTTTTTTGTGCCACAAATTTTAATGAAACAATTATTTTATAAAATATCAATATATTATAAAAAATTTTAATTGAAATAAAAGAACAATATAAAATCTAACCCTAGGTTTAAGCACATAAGATAAATCAAATTCAAATTTTTTTAATCAAAATTTTTTTGTATATTTCATTTATATATATGTGTATGCAATGTAACTATATATATCATGATTTTCCTAATACACTACCTAAGTTATACATGTCAAAAATATTATATAAATTTCCATAATTTTTTTTTCTATAAATATTATCAATTAATTTCCTTTTTAAAATTATAAAAAAAAATATTAAGCATAGCCAGCTATCTGTATTTAATGCTTCCAAATGCATGAAACCATGCATGTGGATTTTGGACCCACTACATTTGCTTCTCAAGTCGAGCAACTTGCTGCCTTCGTTCGTGTCAAGATTGTCGGAGAAAATAATCACCTCGATGTTTTTGTGCTCGATATTTAAGCCAACTTGACCTAAAATAAGTCGATCTAAATTTAATCTAAAAACTTCTCTAATTCTGATTTATCAATCGAACACTATGAAATCGTTTTGAAAAATTGCTCAAAATAGCTCAAATTTTAACCCTCTTGAGCTTAACTCGACGTGAGAGCTGAAATTTCGACGCATAACTTCTTGAACTTGAATCGATCGAAGTTGCCCTGACTCGTGAAGAGCAGTTATGACACCAACTAACAGAGAAGGGTAGCATTGATGCTGTCAAATGGATCCCAACAGCTAACATGAAGAGCTACAACAACGTTTTAAAACTCGGTTTTGATTTCGGTTTCAGTTTTGATTTCGATTTCAGTTTTGCTCGAAAATTAGAAATATCAATTTCGCGAGTTTCGAAAGTTTTGGTATAATGTATAGCATAATTTTTTATCTTTTACTCAAAAATCTAAGTTATAAAAAATTTACTCTAAAATTAGCGAAAATCGGAGAGTTTTTTATTGTACTTAATTGAAATTGAAATAAAATTAGCGAAAATGATTAGTTTCAGCAAAAACTTAAAATCATGAGCTGTGTATTATAATATTGCTCAAAATTCGTTTGAGAATTTTATGAGTTAATTACTAAAAGTTTATTATAATTAAATTTTAATTTCTAATTTTAAAAAACATTTTAATAGATTAAAAAAAACATAAATTTGATTCATAGCTTTTTTTAATTATAATATAAGTTTACTTAATATTACAATCATAAATTTATGCGTTTGTTATAAATTTATTTATGGTTTAAAGGTCAACTGATATGATAATTAGCTAAAAAAAACTATGAATCTATAATAAATAAAATAATTAAAAAAAAACATTATGTAGCTCAATCAATTATTCATTAAATATCTAATCATTGAATTATTTAGTAAATTTAACATAAAATCTATTAGGACAATCCACCCTAGATTTAGATTAGACTCATAATTTATTATTTATCAATTTATTAAATAATTTATTGAACTCTGTAATAAAATTATATTGACATACTATGTACAACATAACAGGTGAATATAACACAAGATTTAGTAAATAAATCACTAAATAAGAAAGATAATAAACAAAGGAAAAGAGCTGTTAACAAGTAGTGTGAGTCGACTTCGATTAATTTGGACTCAAAACCTTTTGAGTTTAAGTCAAACTTGATTCCGTTTGGTTAAATTTATTTGATTTTAAAAGTAGTTAATCAAATTTATTTCAAATGAGTTAAATTCGACTCAAATAAAATACGAGTGATTTCAATCATGTTTTTAAGGAAAATCAAGGTGGGCAACGTTCTCGTGACGGCCCGAAAGAAATCAAGATTCTTTTAACTACGAGAGATAGCACCACGGAGTTTGATAATAGAATCAACGATGAAATAGGATTTGGTTCAAGTACGATTGCTATCGTTAGACGCAAGACGGGTAAAAACCAGCATCAGACGAAGCCGCCGACTCAAAGGACACCACGTCGAGAGGAATTCACCGTTCAACCAATACTACTACAAAGTCGAGAGCAGACCCTCTATGTAAAACATAAGATAAACAACACAATGAAATTAGCAAATAAGAAGACAGAAATTTGAAAATGAACATCTTTCTGACAATCTCAAAAGTAAAAATACTGATTTTTGAGTTAACTCGAACCTCTCGAATCCCACTCGATTCGAACATTAAATGGAAGCAACAAAATCTCCAGCAAAGGTATGTTAATGGTAGAATTGATCTAAATCTTTGCCTCCGTTTCCCTGCCGGCAGTTTCTCCTGCCACAAATAGATCCAGAGCCACCAGCAAAAAGGGAGAGAAAGGTTCTTCACAATCATGCTTAGTGGAAGCAAACAAACTTAAAACTTCTCAGTAAACACATAACAGCACAGAATCTCATCAATATTTAGCAGAAAATTCGGATCGCCGGACATGTAATTAGTCAAATAAATCGTGCCAGATAAGTATGAGAAATAATGATAATAAAAGAAAGAAGCAACCACAACAACACCAGATTTACGTGGTTCAGGGGCATTCCTCCTACATTCACGGGGAGAGCAGAGAGAGACTTTATTATGTAGAAAATCAGATAAAAAGAGAACCTTACACCAATCACCTGGTTCTTGATCTCAGACGGGATACAGAAATTGGATCTTTTCTTCTTTCAAATTAGACAATCCAATTGCTCCTTGAGCCTCAGATGATTGCCTCCAGATTCCTACGAAATCACCTCCGTAGCCGATGAAGAAGATCCAAGAGAAATCACTGCTGAAAATATCCAAGTGAATCACCTATTCACGTTTCCCAAGAAGAAGCTTGAGAACTTGCAGCCTTCCACCAGAAATCCTGAAAATCCCTTTTTTTTATTTCACTCTCCAATTTTTTTCAGCTTACTTGATCATCCCGTATTTATAATGGTAGCTTATAATAAATCTTGTATCTAATTTTCATAAAAATCTCAAAAGCTTAATAAATAATCCTTATAATTAGGATTATTTAATTATTATTCAAATCACATTTTAACAACAGAAATGGATTGCTATCATGTAAATATGAAGATTTGGGTGTCGAGTATGTAAACAGGAGTTAATTCAGTGGATTCAGTAATTGTCCCTTTTTTAAAGCAATCAGAAGAGTGAAAGGGAAATGAAATGCACCGCTGATGCTCCTTTTCTAGACATGACACAAACTGGACCTCAACACCATGGCAAATTATAAAGAACAAGATACATGTGGTCCACACTATATCAACATCAAAATAATGAAGAAATAGATCTCTTGGGCTGTCAAAAGATTCAACTTGCTGCAAATTTCACTATTTTCCTGCAAATGTTGAATGTCAAAAGGATAACACATTTTCAGCTCATCTGCTCCCCAATGAGATCGAGGCCCACGATGAGGAATGAGACCCCCTGGAACAGAAGGAAATAGAAGTGAATCCCCTGCGCTGAAAGGAGGCTGCGAGCTGCCGCCGTGAGAAGAAGAAGAGAAAGAGCCAGCTCTTTCTTGTAGATCTTGTTAGCTTTCTTCTTAATAGGAGTTTGAGCTGCTTCGTCTTCTTGCTTCTCCTTTAGCTTGCTGAGCTCAATCTCAGAGAGCCTTCTATGGAGAGTTGGAAAGCTCACATGCTTCATATCTCTCTCGCCTGCTGTGATGAGATCAGGTTCTGAAGATCTCCCCGCTTTTTTGGTGACTACCCATTCATACGAGCTTCCGAGTTGGAACAAGCCTGAAATCATTGCATTAAACTTGGTCACAGACATCGTGTTCTCGAAGAGGAGGTAGGGGATGATGAACGGGAAAGATTTAGGAGAAGGCAGGACATTGAGAAGGGACATGAGAACAGGAATGTAGCAGATAACCCAAACTGGTAGTTCAGCTTCAGGGACAAACATGGTGAGAGGGAGGATTACACAAAATAATGTGAAAGAATAGAATGGAAGAATGAGCTTTCGCAATAGAAAGAATAGAAGAATCAAGTTTGCCTTCTTCAATGACGAAATCTGCAACAAAAGGAAAGAGTTTTTAGTAAAGAAATAAATGGGTATCACATGTTTGTCACAAAAAAGTCACGACTATACATACATACATACACTAAGCCACTAAAACGCTGAACTTTAATATTTAGCCACTTGATTAGCCTTCCTGAAGCTGCTTTTACCAACTATTGTTTCGTTTATTTACTTAAGTCGCGACTCCCTCATGTACTGATACCAACACCATATTTCCTAGAATGATGATGAGTGAGAAGCAGCTTGGGCAATGTATGATCAACAAGAAGTTGAGGTGTTAATATAAAAGGTGAAGCCTTTACCCATACCCTAAGTTTTGGGTTGGAAGGTGTTTGTATTAGCCTCAACTTGGCTTCCCAAAGTATGACTCCCCTAACAAATGTGCCATATCCCCAAGGGAACTTTGAAGGCCAAACACTACATCTGAGACTTGGTAGTGTAGGAGGAGTCAACTAGGGTCCACTAGTGTGTACTAACCAGAGGGAGCTAACAAAAGAATGGTATGCTCAAATTGTGAGAGCTTAAATCAACTATTTTTACGTGATTTAAAAATAAGGCGAACACAAGTTACACAACTTAGTATTTGTGGGTTGGTTGAAGTAAAGTGTTATTAGTATCTGAATTCTAATAGGGGCAAGTTTGGAGGTTTAACATACATATAGAAAAGAGTTTTTGTGAAGAAAGAAGGGAAACACTTTACCTTTGATGTTATAATTGTTGGAAGGCATAAGCGAAATAGATGCATAGGACCAGAATGCCATCTATGTTGTTGCTTCCTATAAGCTTCATATGATTCAGGAAGTTCACAAAGTACCTGAACAAAGAAGTATTGTTCAATAACCAAATCCGAAAAAAAAACTTACAATGAGAATCACAAGATAAATAGTTAGAACTGAAAAGAACCAAGTCATGAGAAAGGTCAACATGATATCAAGACCACAGCTCTTGAGTTGGAGCGCAAATTTTCCTCCTTAACTCCATCTTATTATTGAAATTAATTGTAGTAGTTTTAGTACAAAAGTTTTCCTTTTTTGTCTAATTGACATTTACAAAGTTAAATCAGTAGAATGTTACATCAGTGTTAACTATAAACCTTTTGAGTTAGTCAAGGTGGTTTGATTATTTCCATTGTCAATCTCTAGAGTCTAGAGGCTCCTGGACCTAAAAATGAGGGGATATAACTCATCAGTTAAAGAAGGCCTGAATGAAATTAGAATGCCCTTGACTTTACTTTAGTAGAGTTGAATGGAGAAGGCCGATCCATGAAGTTGACCCCAACTAATTTTAGATTATGTTGCTGGTGATCAGAGTATTAAAAATTTTAACAAGAAGAAGGCTTTTTCAGGCATTTCTTTTTTTCTAATCAAAATGGATCAAGCACCTTGACATCATTGAGAAAGATGAATTTCCAGCCGTTGAGATGAGCACGGACGGCAATATCCATGTCTTCAACAGTTGTTCTCTCAAGCCAGCCGCCAGAGTCCTCCAAGGCTTTGATCCTCCACACACCAGCAGTTCCATTGAATCCAAAGAAGTTCAAGAAGACTCCATTCACCTGCTGTTCCACTTCGAAGTGGAAGCAAAGATTGATGTTTTGAAGGCGAGTTAGGAGATTCTCATCCTTATTCACAAAACTCCACCTCGCCTGAACTAAACCAAGCTCAGGGTTTCCCTGCATCATATTTCAAAAATTACACAACATAAGCATTACCCAGTTATGATTTCATCCGGACTAGGAAGAAAGGAATTCAAACAACCTTAAAATGTGGGATAGTGAGCTTAAGAAAACCGGGATTTGGCTGGAAATCCGCATCAAATATTGCAACAAACTCATAATCTCTGACATAATCACAGCTCATTGCTGACTTGAGGTTTCCAGCTTTATATCCAGTTCTTACCGTCCTATGCCTATAGACAATATTCACTCCTCTTTGGTTCCATTTCGAAACCTCAGCTCTTATTAAGAGCTTGGTACTCTCATCATCTGAATCATCCAACACTTGAATCAGTAATCGGTCTCTCGGCCAATCTATTTGGCAAACAGCGGAGATCGACTGCTCATAGACCTGAAAAAAAAAAGATCAAAGAAAACTCGTTTGATACGAAGCACAGAAGAAACTTAGAGAAAATTTACATTTAACACACCTCCTTCTCATTGCGCATTGGAATCTGAACAAGAACCATGGGGTAATCACACTCAGCCCCCTCAGGATCTTGCTCTATTATTCTTGGCTTGATGTTCTTGAGCTTTATCCACAAGCAGCCAAGGCAAAGTATCATTCTATCAGCAGACTGAATCACAAACAAAACAATGCAGAATTTCGACAAAGACTGAATTGAATAAGCAATGTAGTAGGATCTAAACAAGAGCCAAGAAAGATAAGCTGAATGCAACCAGCTCCTTATCTCAGCCGTCTCCGGGATGTGAAGATTTTCCGGCAAACGAATACTCAGCTTCTGAAAATGCCACCCCTTCCAGTAAGCAATTACCTCAAGCAAAAGGATCGTTACAGAAAGAATCAACAACCCTTTGAGGAACTTGAGCAACACTCTAGCCTTGGCGGGCTTCTCAGCATCATTAATGGCGGAAACTTCCTGAATGAGGAAAACCCTCTTCTTGATCGCTCCGAAGAGAGCCCAAAGGCCGGTAGCGACCCAAGCAAGGCAACCAACAGCTCGGTGCGCTTTCAGGAGGAGAACCCAAGTTAGCTGCTTGGCGTTCTTGCCTCGCCCCTTCTCCACTAGAGGAAACTCGGGAGCTTCAGGGTCGTCTTCTACCTCTAGAACGGAGAAGTTAGGGTTTTTCATGGTGACGACCACCGCCGTGCCCTTGTTGATGTCGAAGCTTGGAGACATTGCTTGGGCTAAGTAGAAATGGCGGAATATTCCTCCACAATAGCCGGAAAATCACAAAACCCAGATCTCAAAGTTAACGATTTCAGCAGCTCCGGCATCAAAATCTCATCTTTCTGTCGGAGAGCTTCATGCCCATTCACCAATGGCGAATTGAGAGGGGATGGTGGGCTCTAAAAAGGAGACCGAGGGAAGGAAGACAGCATCGTTTGTAAAGCTGCAAGCCATGAGGGTAATTATTCTAAAATTTAATTAGTGCATATGAAATAAATTTAATTTGATGCAGTGATTTTGTGTGAGGTAAAAATAATTAATTTCTAAATTAATCAGTTTGCGTAGCAATTAAATGCAAAGTTTTCTCAAATCATGTGATATTTAGTTATTAATTGCAGTGGCTTTCAGTAGAAAAAAATTCTCATAAAGAAAACATTAATTTTTCTCAATCCCTCTCCTAATTTTTAAAATCGAGAATGAAATGCTAACACGACTCTATAGTATTCCCGTGTATATTACGTGTTAAAAAATTGCTTCATGTTCTTAAAATTGGATTAATTATACCTTTAAAATCTTAGTTGGAAGATCTCTTATTCATTAGTTTTATAGTGAACTAATTCTTTCATTTCCTTTCTTGTAACATCCCGACAAAATTTAGATTTAGATTTTTTTGAATAATTTAATTTATTATGATGAAATTAATTTTTATTTATGAGATTAATTATTTAAGATTAAATATATAAAATATTAAATATTTGTTATGCGATTTAAATTTCAAAATGGCTGAAATTAATATTTAATTTAATTAAATCAGATTATTTAAAATTTAAATCCAATGAATTTAATTACTCATTAAATATCCATACTACCTCCTTAAATTAAGGCTAAAAAAAATTACAGAAATATTCTCAGATTATTATTTAGAGAAAAAAATAGAGTTTCTCGCCCTAAAACACCGATTCAACTCTTCCCCTTCTATAACTGTCGTCGGCCTAGAGAGAGGAGAGAGAAAGTGATGAGTTGGAGAGAGAAAGTGACAAGTTGGAGAGAGAAAGAAGCCGGATCTCCCTCGAAATCGACGATTCTTCTTCATTTTCTTCTCGATCTACATGTTTTCTTACGCCTTGGATCGGATATAGTGATTTTGGAGTGATATTTCTCTTCGGATTTCAAGAAAACCTAGTATTATGGTGAATTTGAGGTAAGTTTTTTTTCATAAGATGGCTTAATTAAATTCAGATTTATTATCAAACTAAATATATTGAATGAAATTAATATTTTATACAAAGATCTGAAATTTATTTTTGAAATTCTATTAGTTTTTCTGGTTGCATCTCATTTATAATTTTTGAAAAATTTCTGATTGAAGTTTGCTATTTCGTACAACATGTTTCATGATTCTGTGCATGATTGCTATATACCCATGAAATGCTTTGATTTAAGTATGCTATTGGGCTTTCCTTTTTTTCATATTCATGAGTGATAGTTTAAGTTATTAATTGAAATTGTGTTTATTTATTTTATGTTACGTGCCTCCTAAAAATTCTAATAATAAATATGAAAATCAAATCCTTTTTGTTATCTGTTTATGATGCTGCAATTCATATATCTTTTTTATTGCTGTAGCTTTATTTATCTTATTGATAAATATAATATAGTGTTTATAATAGTTGAATAAATATGAGGTTTGGGTGCAATTTAACGTTGAAAATATCGAAGAACAAACCTTAAGTTTTATTGCAAGTATTAAGCAATTCGTATGATCAATTAAATACATGCAAATCAATTATATGGCTATTTAATTATATTCATATAGCTGATTTATTCTTGAGATTGTGACACCTACAGGAGGGCAAGTGTATGGACTTGTCGTCACATTTGATGAGAATATATTGACTCGCGACTGTGATATCTACGGGAGGGCAAGTGTATGGACTTGTTATAACATTCGTTGAGAATATATTGACTTGTGTTTATGACACCTACGGGAGGGCAAGTGTACGGACTTGTCGTCACATTCGATGAGAATATATTGACTCGCGACTGTGATACCTACGGAAGGGCAAGTATATGGACTTGTCATCACATTCGTTGAGAATATATTGACTTGTGTTTATGACACCTATGGGAGGGCAAGTGTACGGACTTGTCGTTACATTCAAAAATATAACATAATATTTAGGAAAGCGTATGAGCTCGCTATATGACTAAATTTATAATCAAGATTTTAAAGGCGATAATAAATTAAAAATTAAATGTGATTTCTGTGGGATTACGCACCTGCCTTAGCTCAAGCATATGATATATATAGACGCGACAGCGTCCATTGCCATTTTGGGCTAGGGGGTGAAAACTCCCAAAACTGATTGAGGACTTCATATTTAGCCATTATGGGTCATAGCCTATGGGGCCAGAGGATGACGATCCCCAAATGTGTAAAAGGCAACTGAGGCGTAATACGAGAAATCACGGGCCCAAAAGATAAAAGTAAAATTAATAAAAAGAAATCTGCTCGTTACTTATTTTATTTTATTTTGTTTCTGTTTATATGTTGATGTTGTACTTGCTATGCAAATTATGTTATGTTTGTTTAAGACTTGCTGTTCACACTGTGCTATGTCATCTCTTTATCCTATATGCATGCTTAATTGAAATCTATGTTGTACATGTTTAATTGTTTATCATTCTTATTATATCATGTTAACATATTATTATTATTGTCATTATTATTATTATTATTATTATTATTATTATTATTTAATATTTTTATTTTAAAGGCTTTGTTAGTGTACAACCTACGAGTCTGTTCTAACAGACTCTGTCACTAACGTAGCAGGTACTGGAGCACTTGATCACGGGAATGGGGAGAATGCCAGTCAAGAGAAAAATTAGTTTATTGCCTTATTTCCTAGAGAGTGACTATTTACTTATGTGTTCAGTTGAGACTATAGTAGTTCTGCTTCATTTACTTTAGTTGGATGTTTAATTCTGTTCTAAGTTATAGATATGTGAACTCTTGTAGTAGCTTTTGATCTATTTAGTTTTCTTCCGCTGTTGATTTAATTTTTCTTCTCCCCTAACTTAGATAAATTTTAGTGTGACGGCTAGGGTCGTCATATTTCTCTTCTCCAACGAATGTTGAAATACGTATCTTAGTATCTTATAACGAGTGGAGGCATAAAGTTTGGCAATTAATAGCATGCAGAAATATGAGATAGATGACGATAGCAAGACTACTCGTAATAGTCTTATTTCATTGAGCTCTTAGGGGTCACCAAAAGACACGGGACCCAAAAATTCGTGTCTTTCTCTCATCATTTCACCAGCTAAGCCCTTCTCTCTCTTTTATACGACTTTTTTTGAGTTCCTCTCATTGTGGAAAAGTAAAACTATACATTGAACTCTTTAAAATTGCAAATCATGACAAGTTGATCTTTTTGTTATCTTCATAGTTTTAATAATTCATGTTTCTAATAACTTTATATGGTACAAAATTAAAAAATTTGTGAGCTCATTGAGCTCATCCTTAGCATAATTGTGTTATCATTTAATACATGCACTCACTCACTAGCATAACCTAACAATGTTTTTGATCCAATCATGGCATGTTGTTGAAAAAGAAAACACATTAGAGAAAATTTCATTTTTATGTGGATATTATTGAACAAAATATTTGAACTTTAATTTTTATATTACATGTAGACTTGCAAAATTTGCATGAATACAATAAAATAGCCTTTAAAATTTATTTTATTATGTTTTTTGTAGGGTTGATGTGTTAAGCCTTGTTGGGATAGTAGTTTAAAAGAGCTCAAAATAATATTTTATAATTATTTTAAATTTATCATAAATTTAAATATTAAAATCAACTTTATAGCACATTTTATATGGCTCTTAAAATTAAAATAATTTTATTTTTTTATCAAACTTACAAACTAATATATATAGATATGCTAGAGCAGATATATTAGGTGAGCCTAAGTTAGGCTCAATATACAACTGATGAACACCTATATATTACCTGCTTGGCGCGAGGACTAAATCATGACGAAAAATTATACTAATTTAAAAAACAATAATAATAATAATAATAATAATAAATAAATTTTTTTAATCATTCTACACAAATTCTAATGTAAAAAAATATTATTTTACTTCACATACTCAATAATTTTTAATAAAAAAATTAATTTTATTTTACATCCTAGACCAAAATACGATATTCGAATATTTTGGTCTACGATGTGAAATAAAGTATATATTTTTATTAAAAATTATTGAGTATATAAGTAAAATAATATTTTTTTATATTAAAATTTGTACAGAATAATATAAAAATTTTATTTATTATTATTATTATTATTATTTTTAAAATTAGTATTATTTTGATCCTGATTTGGTCCTCGCGCGAAACAGGGCAAAGTTTAGGCCAATGAGCAAAAATCATTAATTGTAATTAACACGAACACATATTGAATATCGAATGTAGGACAACTGATCTTCATATATATCCCCACATTGATGCCTATAAGTGATATAATATTTAGGGCACTTCTATTTAGGCCCTTTGAGGTAGAACTCAAATTCCACATTATTCTATAAAAAAATATCATTTAAAAAAAAATATGATGAAGGGACCTAGATGATATTTTTGTTGAACCTAAGATAGAACTCATATTTAATTAAATGTTTTTTGCTATGTGAGATATTTTTAACAGATATTTTTAAGTTTGATTATTAAATTATTATTTTAAAAATTTAAAAATATATTTAAATATTATAAATAATTCAAACTTTTTATAATAGTAATTTCAAATATTTACATATATATTATGTATTTAAAATAATAATTTAATGATTAAATTTAATGAAATTATAGTAAAAAAGATGCACGTGAAAATATTTTAAGTAGAAAGGACCTGAACGACATTTTATTTTTATTGACTAATATGAAATTAACCTTAATATTTAAGATCTTCATCTAAATACTAAATATTAGCTAATTTTGAATTTAGTCACACAAAAATATTCATATATATATATATATATATTGATTTTAATATTAATAATTAGACGTTTATTACAAAAATTAGTTATATTTTCAAAATTTCTAATTAAATTTTACTGCTATATTGATTCGAAATAAAAAATATTAAATTTATTAAATTTTAATTTCTGAAAATTTATGATAAATGAATAACATGTTGGGTCGAGTAAATTATTTATTAAATATTAAATAACTAAGCTGATAAAATGAAATAAAAAGCGAGAGGCTATTTAGTTCATTTCAAAAATTATATATGCTTAAAGAACCAAGTAATATTTAAAATTAAATAACTAAAAATTTCAAATTTAAACAAATGTAATTCATTTGAAATAAAATTAATTTTAATTTGAGTGATATCAATTTAAATAAAATATTTAATTTATGCAAAAATATTTGTAATATTTACGAGATATGGTATATGTTGATTTTATTATTTAAGTATAAATTTGTAAATTAATATAGAAAATTATAATGTGATGATTCGTGATCAAAAAGAGTGGGGAGTGATTATTGGGTGATATTTCACGAGAAAAAAGAAAATTCTATTTTATAATTAATATATATAATTTTTATAATTAATATATAATACTAAAAATTTAAATATCAAATATATAAAATAATTACAATTTAAAAACATGCATGTAATTGCCTCTTAATTTAGTTACTTCTGTTAGTGTAAAAAAAAAATGCTTCGCTTAGTTTAGCTATAATTTCTAAACATTAATATTAAATTTTTTTTTACATTTTACATTTTTTTAATATTAAACTAACTTTAATCGTTTACAAAAAAAATATTTTAATTCGGGCAAAGCACCACATCACCTGAGCGCCAAACAGAAAATATTGTTTCGCATCATTTTGTCACTATTTTGCGTCATTTTTCATATTTTTTGTAATTTTTTTTAAAATATTTAAGTTAAAATAAAATTAGATATAATAGGTCCTACAATTTTAATTACATACTATAGTGCCAGATTTTAAAATATATAAATAAAAATATAATTGTAAAAAAACTGTAGAGACAATTTAATAACCGAAAATTCATTTGCATTTGGAATTTTACAATTTTTTTTTTTAGGTTTTCAGAATCTTTTACATTTTTTTCTTAAAAAGATTTTTGGTATACATAAAAAAAAGACAAAAATCATTTTAAACGCATATCACTAGAATTGCTTAACTGAAGAATATTAAAATGTATTTAATTGAAATACATTTGTTAATTATACGGACTTAATTTATAATTTAATGAAGCAATAATTTCATGTCATCTTCAACGATGACCATATAATTTATTTAAAAATTATAGATAAATAATTATAACTACATCTTCTAACCTGTGATTATATTAAAATAGGAATAAAATCATCTTTAAAGGTTATATTTGTAAATTTCTTTTCAATGAAATAAATTTAAAAATATTAACTAATTTAAACATTACTATATTTATAGGCTATATTTATACATATAAAAAATTGAATATTTATTATATATAATTATATTTTGGATGGTTGACTTGGCCGGGAACCGTCGATAGGTTTTGATCGGACGGCTGACGAGGAATGCGGTGGGCAGCCGGGCAGGATTGAGAATCGCCGAGTTTCTGCGGGCACCGACAGCCCGAGTCAAAGGCGGGCCGCGAAGGCATGTGGCCGGCCCGTGGGCCCAAGATTATCGTAATGTGACACGTGCGGGGCAGGTGTGGGCCCGGCCGCAACGAATGTGGATAGCAGGTCACGTTAGTGGGCCCCTAGATTGATGGTGTCATATCTACGGTTTTTTTTTTTTAAATAAAATTTTAAACTTTTTATAGGGATGATTTTTATTATGTAAAAATAGAGAATTTACGAAAATACCCTTCAAGAATCTTCAGTTTCTACGAATCTATATGTAGTCCTGTTTGAGTCAAAGCTCAAAAGAAATTACTCATTTTCTAAATATCATTTTAAATTTAAATAATATTATTTTATATTCTACTTAAATTTTAATATTAAAATAAATTGTATTTTACATTTTTTATTTCATTTAATAATAAAATAAATTTACAATGTGAAATTTATGTACTAATATAACTTAAATTTCTAATCACTAAAGTTCCCTAAAATACTAGGAACATTACCACTTTCTTAATTGTCATTTGTCAACTTATTTAAAATATTAAAAATTATAAGGCTAAATAATTCAAATTGAATAATCTAATTCATTTATGCTATGACATATTTTCACTGAAATATGCATTAGGTGTTCAAAAAATCTGATATTTATTATTAAATTTACGTAAAATATTGAATAAATTTAATTTTTTATGTTGAGTTCATCTTCGTCATGAAATAAAATTTATTTTTTTTACCTCATTTTGAGCTTAAACCAAACAAAACACATAAAACCGAGTCGATCAAAATTAGAACTTGAATTTTGACTTAGAACTCAACTCATCTAAACTAGATTTGGCATCAACCATATTAGAGAAGATAATTTATCTATTCTAAATCTAAAACATATCAAGCATTTAAAAAAAAAAATTTAATTTAAATTGGCAAGAATGATAAGTCAACTATTAATACATACATACAAAACTATTTCAAACATTCATTATATTTTTCTCTGAGAAAAAAATCAATTAGGTCCCTCAAATTTGAACACACGTACAACTAAATCTTCTAGACAATATTATGAATGTTATATAAACAAGTTATACAATTTTCATTTAAAAAATAATATTTGAGGTAAATTCAATTCAAATCATTTTGATCCGACCATCGCTTAAACTCAACTCGATAAAATTACAAACTATAGACCGATTGTCAAATGAATTCATCAAGCAATCAGGACTTGATCCGTCTTCATCGAAGTCCATCTTTTGGTACTTGGGACACCGTGACATTGAACAAAATACAAGAAGATATTAAATCAGATCGAGATCTTTACGCGAAAAACTCTATAGAATCAGGAAAAACCACAATAACATACCGACAACTCTAAAGAAAGTCCACTGTAACACGATAAAATAGTAACAAACTTTGCGGTCAAGGCCATCATCAATGAAGTTGGAGAACTCTTGAGTTTTCTCGTCAACGATTGACCCAAAACAGAGAATTTTTTGAGTCGGGTTGAGCATGGTTTGGGGACCAATTGCTGGACACCATATGTGCACTTTAAGCGGGCCCGGGCACACGTGGGACCCGGTGATTGGGCCCTGAACCATTCGGGTCCAAAACAGGTGATACTGAAGCAGTTTGAGTGACTGATAGGTCTGCAACAATCTGTATTTTCTCCTTCATTTCAACAGCAATTGGTGAATGACCCAGTTCAACATGCCAATTTCAAGGATAACAAAATGACATGCTAATTACCCAAAAGAGTTTGGGGACACAATTACTAATATACCAGAATAAAAAATCTAGTATCAATAGAATCTATATTTACTAATATATAGCTCATGCAACACATTTTTTCTCATATTTAGCACTATAATTTCTATACTAACTACCATATACATCTTATACTTAAAGATCATACATTCTTTGAAATAAGAAAAACGCCATATATTTTAAATTTAGTATTTGTCCAGTTATATTCTGCTTTATGCCATACAATTAGTACTTAAACACTATTATGATCATACTTCACACCATACCTACCATTATATTTAGCCCGATACACAACTCAATTCCATTAGCTGTATTAACTATGCAGGCACGCGTAAGCCCTGCAATAGCCATGCGGTGTGCTCCTATTGGCCACTAAAAATATGAGCTATTGCTCTAGCCGAACCTAATAACAATCGTGGACACAAACATGATAACCATGGTAGCAGCAAACACAGCAACAAAATAATAATAATAATACCCAAATCATAAGGCTTTATATATCCAAGCATCTATTTTGAGAATTGTTACTCAAGGGAAAGGAAACATACATTGCCAGCAGTTAAACAAATCTGAGTCATTACTCCGCCGTGAGGCTTCGGGCTGGCAAATCAAATCTCTAGCGATCAAGCCAATGCAATTCTGTATCGTAGTCAGAAGGCGTGTTGAAAGCAACACAAAAAACTTTAGGTGATATAAGATCAATAAAAACTTAGAATGCACCAAGGCAAGGATTTTAAATCAGCCATGAGAACACAATCAGTATTGCAAGCTTCTTCCTAGTAGCTAACTACAGACTTTGGAGAACATCTAAACTTTAACGGCCATCTGAACCGAAAACATCCTCCACAAACTACCCTCTGTTGAACAGAAAAGGTCACATAGTTGTCGATAATGGTTGATACCTAGCAGATATTAAACTAATTCCAATACCTGATGGGACCTTGGTATTCAAAGAGTTCGGATATTTTAGACCAGTTAACACAACTAAGAGGCTAATAATGAGTTACTTCAAGAGAAAGTGAAGTACATGGCATGATTGTACAAGAGGCTAACATGGCATTAGTAGAGCATCTAAGGCTCTGCATAATTTAGAAACCATGAAAAAATAAAATTAGGGAAGAATCAGAAAAAAAAAAAAAAGAAGATGCTGCAGTTTCTAACCTTTATATACGCACCGAACCAGGCGATCCTTCTCATGTAATAAAAAAAACAGTGGCCGCCCTCATGCCTAACAAAATGACACATCTTCATGATTTGATATCATTATCTCAGATTGTTAGTCGCTGGCTATCTTAAAAACTAATCCATGTTAGGCAATCCATTTAATGCCTTGAAGCTTTGACGATCTTTATGATGAAGTTCAGACATCTTCGACTTCGCCTCATCCATCTTTAATACAAGGTTATTGCTATCACTGGCAGAGTTGTTGATCTCAACAGAGGTTCCTCCAAATTCTTTGACTCCATTTTCAAGAAATGAAGATAATATGCCATCACATTCAGTTTCGGCATGATTGTTCAATGTTTGTCGATTACTTGCCAAAACACCGGGAGGCATAGATATTGTGCTGGAAGCCAAAGATACACCATTGCCATTATTCGAGATAGCATCAAGGCTATTATAATGAGAAGGTTTTACTTCTGACACATGCTTCAGATATCCATTGAAAAAACCATTAGCTTTGAGGGATAAGGGAGCCATGTGGTTTTCCATTTGGATGGTTTCCTCGCATTCAGCAGGCTTCTTCTTTGCAGGCTTGTCAAGGAACCCACGGGTAAACAGTGGCTTTGTCTTGGCTTTAGAACTATTCTCCAAAACTTCCTTAGGCCTTTTACATTCTAGAGAAGAAACAGAATGAAAGAAACCTCCATTTGATTGTGGCCTCAAAGGGGGAGTAGATTGTTGATCTTTGCATGAAGTAGACAAACCTCCTGCTGATGCTTCTGCAATATTTTGGCCTCTATCTGTGATAGTTGACTCAGAGTTCATATCAGCTGATCCATTTTCGTCAATTTGAAAGTTAGAACAAGAATTTGAATGTGATTCTTGATGCTTAGTTGCTTCACCATTAAATGAATAAATGTCCAGTGGTGTTGAACTTTTAGATACCAAGGGCTTAACTGAAGCACTATCTTCTGAGAGAGAGAAATTTTCATGCACAACACGATTTGCTGCAGCTGAACTTGGGTAAGAATGATCCATGCCCAAATCTCTATAATCCATAGGATCTGGGTTTGCTGTAACCATTATAGCTGAATCCAACTCCATATCTTCTGTTTTAATATTGTTTGAAGAATCAAATGTATCTTTTAGCAGTCTATCATGCCCTGTATCTTTCGACATCTCGATATCAGAATGCATTTCGGGACGTGAAACATCTGCATTGGCCTCATTGTCAAAGGGAATGGAGGGGAAAAAACGAGCAGAAGGAACTGGGTCCTCTTGAGTACTCAACGTACTGGTTACAGCCAAGTGCTTTTTCATAGTAGGCTCCAAAGGCCTGACAAAGGGCTCCTTCCGTGGAGTTATCCTGACAGAAACAGCAAATTCGTAATCAGAAACAATCAACTTAAAAGGAACCATATAGACACGAGAATATCCAATATTTAGATTGAAATGATGCAACTCCACCTCAATGAATTGTAAGATACATCATTGTTCTATTCTACATTTTGTTAAAAATAAATCTTCCTATTGCATGTTATCATCCATTAGAAGGCACTCCCAGTCTGTAAATTCTTTGTCTAAATGATAAAGCATTTCCTGCTATGGAAACTTAACAAATAGGGGGAGTAGTGTCAATGGCTCCAAAGACACGGATTATCATATTTTTCTCTCACCAACTGATAGGAACTCTGCCACATAACCTTGTGTATTTTTGTTTCTATAGAAATGGAGAGATGAACAATCAAACAAAATGATCTCTCAAGATCGAGATCTTGATTCGAGATTGAGAGGGGGAATTTGTCAAAAAAAAAAAAGAAAAATTCTTCCACTTCTTTAGAAGTTATTCCCTTGAAAAGAAAAAGGTCAAAAAAGCAGCATCTCTCTCACATGACACTCTTTTCTGAGTCCATGTATAATATATAGATATAACCTGTATAATCGTGATAGAAACATAATTACCATCATGCTTAACCCAAATTTCCAACTTTTTTCAGCTAACGCAATATAAAAATCAGGAAAGGCCAAAGCATTGAGTAGCAATGTAAATGTGATCAACATATCAGCAGTCTTCCATGTGTGTAAAGCACCATGGTAGTAGCATTTCGATTAAAGAATTGATCACTAACCTGTGATATAAAAGCATATAAGCACCCTGAGCAAGTACCTCTTCCACTTCAACATTCAGAACCTGCAATGTCACAACAAAAAGTCTAAGAAGCCAAGAACTAATACTTAATTACAAACAAGATGCATACTACCTTGCAATCATCAATTTTGTACCAGAGGCCTTGATAATCCTTCACATAACATATGTAATGGCCAAAAAATGAAGCATTAAGCATATCCACATGAACAACAACAGCGTATAATGTATACTGGTCACTACCATCACCATGCCCGCTCATGTATGCCGTGAGGTCCAAATGTTCTGGAAAAGTTACTCTTTTGTTCAATTTCCCAAACCTACCACTCTGCATGAGGAAAAATGATATCAAGAGAACGCACATTTTTTAAGACTAAGTGATTGCAAAATGTTGAAGCACCTCAAACCTGGAATCTCTTGAGAGTGATTGTAAGAACATTTGGAGCCTGGTGAACTGTAAGTCGTTTCCATGCCTTAACATAATCATTGCATCTGCAACAAATAGCAATATCAATAAATGCTACCAAAAAATAACCATCATGAAGTTTTGTTAAAATATAGGCCTCAAGACATAGGAAAAATGCTATGCAACCAAAACAAGCTTATAAGAGGCAGGGATACAGATGTCATAGATTCAAAGATATATCAATTTTAAAAAACAGATTATGGACCAGTAGAGATAAAGTTCCAAGCTCCAATCAATATTTTCCCGTCATTCTTTACAGCCTTTCCTCTGAATTGCTTCTCAAGTAATCTCATCACGACTTTGGGGTATACTACAGTTTTATCAGCAAAAGCACATAAACCTTTATCAAAAATTTCTTTTGTTGCCATTAACGGTACAAACCAAATAGCAACATAATTTGCTAGATAAATTTATAGAATCAGAAAAGAGTATAAAGGCTAGATTCTTCTCCCGAGTGATCCAAGATGTCAAATCTCGAACCAATTTCTAGTCTCAAGGTCTTAGGGATCTCTCTCAATCCAATATGTTCTAAGGACCGAGACTTGGTTCTACTCGAGTTGTCGTGAGGACAAGTTCTTGAGTTCCAGCCTAAGTGGTTGAGCCTGGTAATTCCTACTGGTATTGATACCAACAAAGCTAGTTTCTTCTATCGAGTCGTCCGTAGAATCTTCTTATACTTGTTCAAGACCTTCACCATTGATGCATTAGTTGTTCAAGTTTTGGAATCTAAGGATCGGACTAGAAGCCCTAACTCTCAATCCCTATTTATCAAAGTACCACAATAATCTTGTTTATCATCAAAAGGTAGTTTAATGATTTTTTACTTCCAAATCATAATATTCCATTTAAGCAACGAAGTATTGTATGGCCTAAACTTGAAATGTTTTGACTTCCAGTTCAATGAATATTGAAGTCTCGAGCCTTCATCCAAAAACCAAATAGAGGTAGCTAAAACTAAAAATTTTAACATTCATACAATTGCACCTTTTGATTACCATAACATAAAAAAGCTTGTTTATTGAGATTAGGAATAAGGAGAACAACTGCACTGAACTCAAACAATTTGGAGACAGTTATTTGAATTTTCCTTAGCAAATGCAAAACATTGGTGATCTGGACTCCGTCAAAGAAGAAAGATAAGGAAGAGACATCGGGCACATATTCAAAAGAACAACTCTTTCACATTCCAAAAAAAACAAAGAACTTGTTTTGGTGCTTCTGCTTCCTCATTTGCACTTTTTAAGCCAACTTAGTTTTTTGGGGGAGGGAAATGAAAAAACAGTTGAAGCAGACTTAGGCCTACAACCTTTAATGAACTCCATCCCCTTTAAAGTTTCTTTCCTTTTAGAGATTTGAATCTCTAGCTTATGACATTCCTTTCTTATGTGTGCTCAAATTCACAACATCAGTTTGATTGATGGCTAATAATTAGTAGGTGCAATATACCCATGGCTAATAATCAGAAGATATTTTTGATTGCACAGAAAAAGGTGCTAAAAATGGAATCCAAAATCATGAAATATGTAAATAGATTACAACATGTAATAGCTACACAATGTTTCACAATTACTTGAATAAAGGCAAAGAACAAGTTTCATATCCTTTTTTAATCGCAAGAGTAGCAACAGTTACGTTTCAAATATAAGAACCTGTTCTATCAGATAAAAGTATAAAAGTAATTTAGTTCCAAATCTTGTAGGACAAGGCATATCAGACTCTGATAATTACTATAGGCCATCAAAAAGCACAAAATGACTATAAAATGCAACACCATATTAAAAATTCTTACCCATCACACTTATACATGTTATCCCCATCAAGCCACTCCTTTACAGTAAATTGGTCCAGGCACTCTTTCAAAGATTCAGCACCCCCTTGTATTTCTACTGTTAAATCCATCATATTCTCGTAACGGTTTGAAACAGAACCACATTTTGTACATATTACCTGAGCATCAGTCAACAAATGTTGCAAGCAACGTTAGTGGTGAAGAATAATTATGACTATATGAATGAATATTCTGATGTCATTATTGGCATTAAAATGAGAATGGAGGAGATTCAAGTAAAACTAAGTAGGTGTTAAAATTCTGAAGACACCTAAGGTGCCTGTTGGACAACTTGAGATGAATTCATGAAGGATTGCCATTATTCTGGGTCCAAGAACACGGGCAATTATCATGCAACTACTGCCAATTACCCTGCATGCAAATGTTTGAATTTATTTTCATAAATTATTACATCCATGAAAAATCAGTTTATAAGGAATGCAAAGGAATGGTTCTAAGGTCATGTTTGGCAAGCTTTCAAATTAGGTACAATAATATTTTAAATTTATTATAAATTTTAATTAACTTTATTTCACATCCAACACAAATTCTAACTTTAAAATCAACTTTATTTGACATCCAACACAAATTCCAACCTTAAAATCAACTTTATTTCACATCCTACAAGATGGAATTGAGTGGTGCAGAACTAGACTGGATCAGAGTGATGCTGAATTTGGACCAATCGTGTCAAAGAGTTAACGCTGGCAATGAGGCGTCAAAGTGCAAAAGCGGTGGAGCCGTGTGAACGATTGGGCTGAGGTTGGAGGTGGTGGAAGCGGACAAGTGCGGCGATCCGAGGTGGGTGCAGATGGAGACAAGACTGGCTAAGCGATGCAATTGACAGGGTCCACAAAGGGCTTAGGAGCTGCGAGTTGGGTTCGAGGAGGGCTCGTGAGTTGAGTTTGCGTAGACAAGGCTTCAAGTTGGGGTTTGGCCTACGAGTTCAAGATTAGGATCTCAAGGGGACTATGAGCTCAAGTATGTTCCCAAAATAGAGATTAATATGGAGACTGAATGAAATAATCACAATGTTACAGAAAGTTTGGGGATACCTTAACGAGATTAAAGTATTTAGATATCTCACCCAAGGCCAACACTCTAATTACAGATCAAATTTTATCTCATTCCAAATTAACCATTACAATACACTTGGCCCCTTATTTTACTCGTTTACATTTGAATTCAAACTGCTAAAATAAATGAAAAAAATAACCTACCTAATATTATTATCCAATAATGGACTATAATTTGTTATAATAAAGATAAGAGTAAATTGCATTCAGGCTCTCACGGTCAAAAGAGTACTGTAAATTAGTCCCAATTGTTTAAAATCTTGATTTAGGTCATTGAAGTTGTAAAAACTGTTATTTAGTCCCAATTAAGACATAATTATTATTTTTTTAACATTATATTGTAAGATTATTCTCAATTATTAACTTTTTAGCTTTTTATAATTTTCAAATATTCATATTTATATTTAGTTTTACATTTTTAAAGTGAAGAAAGCTAGAGACGAAAGAATTAAATTTTTAAAGGGTGAAGATAGAGGTCAATAATAATTCTTTAAAATATATAAATAATTCAAATTAGTTAAAAAATAATTAAGTTTCATATTTTCTATCTGGAAACACCAATGAAAAAGGCAAAATTGTGAAAGAAGAACTAAAACTACAACGCTTCTACAACCACAAAGACCAAAATTGAGATTTTTCAAAAGTTTAGAACCAATTTGCAATGCCCTCTTAACCTCAAGTGCTCAAATGCAATTTACTCTAAAGATAATCATGATAGTCAATCCCAAAATTTGAAAATCCCATATCAAAATAAATTAGCTATAATATTTTGGAATCTTCAATCATCCAATCAGCCACCAATCATGTAAATCTTCCAAATTTGCTAAAACTACAACGCTTCTACAACCACAAAGACCAAAATTGAGATTTTTCAAAAGTTTAGAACCAATTTGCAATGCCCTCCTAACCTCAAGTGCTCAAATGCAATTTACCCTAAAGATAATCATGATAGTCAATCCCAAAATTTGAAAATCCCATATCAAAATAAATTAGCTATAATATTTTGGAATCTTCAATCATTCAACTAGCCACCAATCATGTAAATCTTCCGAATTTGCTCAAACTCATCCATCCATCCAAATTAATACCACACTGTGATATCTTGGTTGTTTGGTATATAATTTAAATGGGATAAATTGATGGTCCGATGGTGTTGTATCCTCACCAAAATTATTAGGGGATGTGGCTATTACAACAAGTAAGCCATAAAAGTTGCCAAGGAACATGCTACCTTAAAGAAAAACCAATAAGAATTGAAAGGGGGGGAAAAAAGAACAAAAAAAAAAGAAACAAGATAAAAAGTAGCAAAGCAAGAAAATGAAGTCCAGAAAAAACAAAAGGAATATTCCGATGATAATCAATAAAGTAAAATGCAAAAGATTTTGTAAAACCCATGAAAATAAAATCATTAAATAATTAGAACTCATTTTCAATGACCAAAATTACATAAATTATGGTAAGTGCAGTGCCCTCCAAGATCCACATATCATGCAGTACAAACAATGAATCCAGAAAAGCTTTGACATGGCCATTCAAACATTCTGATAAATGAAATAGCTGACATACTAGAACTACATTAAAAGTCAGTATGCAATGTAAATATTAAAAGCAGGTATGAGAAGTGAACATGTAAATCAACTTGAAGTAAAACATTAACAAAAAATATGAATAGCAAAAAGAAAACAGTTGGAAAATCCAACCTGCGATTGAAGATGGCCACCAAATATGTGCTGGATAATAGTAGTTTCTTGAGTGCTAGGATCTACAGCTTTTTCACCTCCATACTCATCAAGACAAATTGATTGCATTGTGTCAATAGCAAATCTACAAGTAACATGCAACCTCTCAACAAAGAACTAACCAAATGGATAAAAACTGCAATAGGAAAATTGATCAAATGATGATTTAGTAACCTCATAAATTCATGAGCATCCTCCTGTCTTCCATATCCAAGGTTACCACCAATATTAGGCAAGCGTGAAAGTATGCTGATAGGTGAAAAAGGTTGGGAGCTTTGACTTGCCCTTCTAATGTGGACTTGCAGCTCACACAAAAAACACCAATCATCTCGCCTTCTTAAACCTATAAAATAAAATTTTCACATGGATATAGCATTGTTAATGAAGAGACAAAGGGAAAAATCTATGATAGGATGATCGCATGAAATTACATGCTCTGTTATGGTCCTTCTCCAACAAATAGGCAACAAGTGGTTGCGTACATGCCAGACATTGTAAAACCACATTCGCAAAGCAACTGCAGTAAGAAGTAAACCACATAATAGCAATAAAACAATTACAAGTAACGATGATTATGCTCAGCCAACAACGAGATAATGTGAAGTGTTAACCTGTTCCCACAGTTTAAAAGTCCACAAGGTGGAGTTCCTGGCTTATCCCAGTTGAAAAGCTTGGCAAACTCATCATACGGGAAAAGGATCTATTAGATTTTGCAGCATATTCAGTTATTTGTATGATGAGAATTCTCCATAATAAAATAAGAAGTTAGCATTAAAGAATGACCTTTTTAGGTTCTTTCAGTTGCTTACAAGCTCCATTTTCAGGAACTAGTGAAACTGCGGAAGATTTTCTTCTTTCACCAGTTCCATAATTATCGAACTTATCTAGAGCCCTCACTTGCCGGCATTTAGTTTTATGCTCTGTTTCCCAATGCTTAGATTGGCATTGTGGTGAACTGAAGAATAAAATAAATTTTTCAGTATCAAGCTTTATGAAACAAAAGTGAAGTCAAAGAAGGCCACAAAACTAAAATATAATCAAGCTGCACAAAGATAAGCTTCTTAAGATCATCTGTCAGACTATCACCAACAATCTACAAGTTCTAAACTTTTTCTTTTTGAAACTTATGAAAGCTATAGACGGCCCTTAAACAAGTGCCTTAGTATTCCCACACAATGAAAACAAATGATACAGGAATTTTGAACAAGGCACATAAACATATGATACTGGACTTTTAATACAAAGAGTATGGAAGAAAATAAACCAATCAGGATATCAAACAAAACAGTGTATAACCCACAACTTTAAAATGATTGCAGCATTGAAGAACTAGGTCACCTTATTGCACTACATACAGAACATCAGACACCAATACACCAGCACCCATACTATGTCTCAAAGACATCTTTTGCGAATGTTTAGCTAGGTTTAAGTTAACTACAAAATTAACTTTAACCTGACATCACATCAAATAAAAATTTTAATATTAAAATTTTGGGAGAATTACATATGTCATCCCTAAGGGTTTTTTACTCGTTTAACCAATAAAGTTGGATATTTATATATGTCACTCCATACTTTGATTTCATAATTACAAAATGCACCCCCTCCACCAAGTTAGAGAAAATCTAGCCTTTCATCTTATTTAAGAGAAGAATATCTAGTCATTCATCAATATAAAGAGGTGTTGTTCGTAAAAATACATTCAAAGTATGAGGTGATATATGTAAATATCCAACTGAAATTAAATAAATAAAAAGCTATTCTTTAAAGGTGACATGTAATTCCACCTAAAATTTGTTTATATTTCACATCATACACATATTTCAAAATAAAAAACTAATTATATTTCACACCCTACACACAAACTAACTAATTTCACATCTGTCACACATCTCGATATAATAACTAACTTTATTTCACATTATATACAACTATCAATAAAAACGTATCATCATCCACAATTAGCTTTAGCCTTATAAAAAGACAAACACATTTAAAGTTTAGTCTTTAGACTGCAACAAGATAATTCGAAAGCTCAAATAGTTAATGAATGTGTTGATTATGTTGATAATCTAGGTAATCCTTCATACAAAATTTGAAATTTACAGCCTTGCTACATTTTATGAACTGCTATTTGTCAAATGTTGCATTATAAAACATGATTGTTGGCATAAAATAAATGCAACATGACTTTCGCATGACCACTGCATCCTAAATGTCTATTCACGAATATATGACATATGCATAAAAAAGGTTTTACAAAATAATAAAATGCCAATAGCAGAACAATACAAATCCTACAAACTTGCATATGGCAATTTACGAGCTTGCATTAAAATTCTAATCTTCAATGAATGAGATAGAATACATCATTTGCTACTTTGAATTTCGCCATAATTTCTACTTCTATATAATTTTATTTGAAGAGAAGAAATACCATTTAACACAATAACAAATATTTATTGAATACAATATAGTGGTACCGGTTCATAGAAAAGAAGGATAAAAGCTCACTCCAAGATCAAGAGATGAGCACACAAAAATGAGGAAAATAAAGCTAATGACATCAATGGTGATAGGAACTTGAAAAACCAAATATAGTAAAATTTTCAAATTAAGAAACAATTTAACATAAAGACAAGTTTAGTTTTTAGATTAAAACAAGATAATTAGAAAGTTCAAATAGTTGATGAATGTCATGATTATGTTGGCACTCAAGGTCATCCTATTGTTAAATTTACAGCCTTGCCACATTTTATGAACTGTTATTCATCCAATGTTGGAATACAAATTTTGTGGGCAGAAAATAAATGTAACTTGACTTTTGCATGGGCCACCACATGTCATAAAACATATGTTCACAAATATAAAATGTATAAACGAATAACTTTCTAAAATTTTAAATGTATAAACAAAATCAGAACAGTACAAATCCTACAAACTTGCATTAGGAAACTTACAAACTTGCATTAAAATTATAATATTCTATAAAAGAGACATAATATTTCATTAGCTATTTTCAGTTTCACCATTATTTCTAGTTCTATGTAATGTTATTTGCAAGAGCTGAAAAACCAATTATCACAAAATCAAAAAGTCTATTTAATAGAATATTATGGTTCAGGTTCATAGCAAAAAAGATAAAAGCTCACTCCAAGATCAAGAGATACACTAACTGAAATGTGAAAAGCCTAATGTAGAAAAGTTTTTGAAATAAGTAACAATTTGTAATAAAGTCAACATCCCCTAATCAGGAAGCCTCTATGTCAACTATTTGGCGCCTCCTATAAGGTCATGGTGCTCATATATTTTCTTACATATCATCCACTTAGCAACTTCCTCCACCCGAGATGAACACTGAAAATCCAATGAATTTTTGATTCTTCAAGTTCTAGTGATACAGTCTATTAGTCTCACAAAAACAAGATAATATGAATGAAGAAGCTAAAACCTCACTGCCCAAAATTAACTGCAACTAAGGTAAAATCTCAGCTTCCACCTCTAACAAACCAGGGTCACATTTTCAATGAGGTGTAATCATTAGCTGCAACTGAGATTGAATATTATATCATGTTCTACTTTGATCACTCCATTATGATTAAAAGTTTGGTATGAAAACACTCTTTGAATTCAAGTTTCTAATTAACATCGTGCATTCACAAATGCATATAAACATTTATATAACTAAATGGAAAAGAAAAACAGTTCCGCTAACATAGATCAAAGAAACCTATACTTGCTCTTCAAAATGCTTCGTTAATTTTTTCATGCCAAGCATGCACGCAATCACTGGACTTTATGACTAAAAGAGTAAGTATGAAACACTCTGAATTTAACATTTCTAAGGGTATACTATACGCAGGAGATACGTGGGAAGATTTTAATTTTCCTTACACAAATTAAAGAAACATTATGATTAATAAAGTATGACATTCGTCAAATTTTAACATCTAACAATTGACATGTGAAAGGAACATATCATCGCCCCTCAAAATAGTTCCTTTATGTCTTCCATACGGAGCACAATCCCCAGACACAAGGATTATCGTTCTCATAAACGAAAAAAGATCGGAGAGTGGCCAAAACAAAGAAACAGACCCAGAAGAACACCTGCACCTAAACCTATCTCTCTACTTGTCTACCATTAGAATCTAACAAAACCAAAAGAATAACCCTACCAGTACCACACACTCTTGCACCTAGAACACTTCTTGGTTGCGGAGCTCGCGCAGGAGGCGCACTCTCGCGGACCCACGCCTCCGGCGTAGCAAACTTCGCCGCCACCGCCGCCGCAGATGGGCATACCGTGGCGGGCGTGGTACCCCTCCGCTGCTTCTTCAAATCCCGCGTCGACGAAAAAGTACCTGGAGGCTGTCTTCTTGACGAGGAGCAGCGCAGCGACTAGAAGGGCGAGGGCGGTGCACGCGAACTGCAGCAGTGGCGAGAGATCCAGCGCGAGAGTGCCGTCACCGAGCATCTAAACCTAGGGTTTGCCCCGATCGCCTCCCGGGGATGACATCGATCGCCGGCGAGGTAGATCGAGGGATCGATCGCCGGCGAAGATCCTATTTCCGCAGAGGCGGTGGAAGAGGGAGAGCCCTCGCGTTCTTCGTCTCCCTCTCTCTCACTCTCTCTCTCTCCCTCCTTCCTCACTCGACTCTAATACGAAAACTAACTTGGTTGAAAATGTAAAATGTTGAATAAATGTGATTATCCGTGAAAATGACGCGAGCACAAAACGGGAAGGTTATATTGTTGGGATTCATTATTTCAAAGTACCTGTATTTTAACCAATCTTATAGATTAGTTTACAATTTTTTTTTTTGAATCCCTATGATTGATTCATTAGATAATTCATAATTTAATTAACTACATTTTAACCCGTTTGGATGGAGAAAATTTAGCTTTTATAATAAAAAAAATTGGCCTTCTTCAACTTATGTGATTGATTATTTTAAAAAAACTTTATAAATTATGTATAATATAAAATAAACTTAATAATTATATATTCATATTAAAAGTTGTAAATTTATTTCATCTTATATAAATTTTAATAAAACATAAATTTGTATTATAGTATAGATAATTTTTTTTAAATTTAATTAATTTTATTTTATATTTTATATTTTATATAATATTTAGTATAAGGACCGCTGCTACAAGAAGTACTACACCTTTGATCGTGAAATATCGATTGCTTGTTGCACCCCGTGAATCACGTGAAAGTAGGATACTCCAAATTCGGGAGTCAAAAGTTTTGAGCTTCTCTTGAATCGAGAAAGAGGCTTGATTTTCCATCTTTTTGATATAGAGAAGGTATCTTCCGGATAATTTAAATCGAAACAATTTGATTTCTAACTCGGGACTATATGACATTCCAAGAGAAATTAATGATCTGATCAAATAATCATAAATAAAAAATGGAAAGTATGGTTCGAGAAGAAGTAGCAGAATCCGACCAGATTAGCCTGTTCTGCAATAAGGATCTCCTTATATTTTCTTTCCTAGCTGTATATCCTCGTCTAACTCTGGTCATTAAATCAAATGGCCGAAATAGAATTTCTTTCTAAAAGAGGTGGAATATTTAATTTCATAAAAACGTCTTTTTTTCACGAGATATAACTAGCTATTCTTTTATTCTGAATAACTAATTTTATTTGACATCATTCAGTAAGTTTGGCTCTAAATTGAAATTGATTCCTTGAAGCTTGAAGAAGATATCCAAACCATGCCAATATGAAACTCGAGCAGGGGCGGCTCAGCTAAAGACGATATCCAAACCGTTCCGTCACGAGTTTTCACACAAAATTTACTTGTTTCACCCTTCTTGAATTTTGAATCACTTTTCAGCTTGCCTACAGTGGTCTATGTGGGCCTTTTGTATTTGGGCCGGCCCAATACAAAATAAACAAAATAGCTTTGACCATTCCCATAGCCCATTTTTTCTTAATCTATGGCCTTGTTTGGCATGAGCCCAAAAATAGGTAAAAAAATATCTTAATAATATTTTAAATTTATTATAAATTTTAATAACTTTATTTCACATCCAACACAAATTCCAATCTTAAAAATCAACTTTATTTCACATCCAACACAAATTCCAACCTTAAAATCAACTTTATTTCACATCCTACACACCTCCCAATATTAA
>KZ452015.1:845154-865561 GCA_002786265.1 Apostasia shenzhenica
AACTTTATTTCACATCCAACACAAATTCCAACCTTAAAATCAACTTTATTTCACATCCTACACACCTCCCAATATTAAAATAAATTTCTTTCCCATTAACTCTATAAAATAAATTATTTTCTCTTTCCTTACCCAAATTCATCAATAGCATGATCTGAATTATTTATTAAAATATACATATCATCTTATGAATAATATTTTTTGTTTTCCAATGACAAAAAGAATTTTAGATGGCACGAAATGAATCGTAAGCTTGATTATAACTCGTAACTCGATCGACATCGAATCAAGTCAAACTCGGAGAATTCCACAGTCCATGAGCTGCCATGCAAATATCATAAAAAGATATTATAATAAATTAATCTTTTACATTATATATAATTTCATATTTAATGTAATATATAAATATAAATATAGATACAGGCTACATAAATATAAAATAAATAAATGCACGTGCAGCGATTCTTTTTATATAAAATCTGAGATAAATATATTACATGCCAGATCACATGGGCTCATTTGATAGGAGGAATTTTTTAAGTAAATAAAAAAATATATTGTTATATATATGTAAGCTATAAAATAAAAATAAACTAACTTTTAATATTAAAAACAGGTAAAATGCAAGTAAATTTTTATATTTTAAATTTTTTTTATAAATCATCCTACATAAATTTTAATATTAAATAACATTTTTTACGTCTAATATAATTATCAATAAATCAGATAATTTTATTTCATACATAACATAATTTTTAATATAAATAATTTATTTTATTTTATATCATGTATGTTTTTTAAAAATAATCAAAAAAATATAATCAAATTATTATTTTTTTATTCTCTTACTAAAATATTGCCTTAGAAATAAAATTTAAAATGTTTAAGATTTTTACTGTGATATATTTTTTTTAAAAGGTAAATATTAATATGAAATCCATATTATTAGATATCGCTTGAAATTAAAGATTGTAAAACTCTGCCAATTTGCTAGTTTTAGATAAAATTTGTTGGGAACTAATTTAAAAAAAAAACTCAGCAAAATTTATCTCCAAATATAATATTCAATATTTATCTTTAATAAATTCAATTTTAAGTTTACCGTATTTAAATAATTTATAAAAAAAAATTAAACTAACACGTACCGAAACTATTGAAACTATCAAAAATTAATATTTTCTACCTTATGATCGAAATCAAAACTAAATTTTAAAACATTGTTTGAATCCTTGAATTAATTGAAACTTAAAGATTAATTGAAAATTTTAAAAATCAACTTTATTTCACATCCAATACAAATACAAATATTAGAATTGAAAATATTTCATATTTTACACACTTTTTAATACTAAAATAAATTTCTCTCTCATTAAACTTAAAAAATAATTTTTTTTTTTATGTCTAAAAAAAAAAACTCGAACCAAACGAGGCCAGCCATTACAACTAATAATGACTGACAACGTTTAATCGTCTTTGATATATTCGTATTATGACACCTAATGTTATCGCTAAATGAACTCATTTTCGATGAAATTTTTTTTCAATGATAACTTTTGATAATCAACATTTTTTTCCTTAAATGTTGTGTGTAATCTATATGTATAAATAATTTAGAAGTTGGGTAGCTCTATATAATGTTTCTTTAGTTAATATTTAGGAGCAATTAAATGGAATATATCATACTCTATAGAATTAACCTAAGCATGGAGGATATTTATGCCCAAAATTCTGATCTTAATTAATTATAAATTAAGGCACCAAAATATGCTGCATAATTATAATTAAAAAAATTTATATCTGTCACCAAAAAAAAACTTTTCTGCAAGCGACTCCTACTAAATCAAATATTTAAAAATTACACCTCCTAAATCCAATATTTATAAACTTCATATCCTATTTTGAATGTGAACTATAGGCAACTTTTATTTACCATTTTTTTAACCTAACTAGGATTAACACATAAAATTAAAATTACTTACAGCCTGTTTCAAGAAGATTCACAAAAAGTTATGAAAAAATATATAAAAATTAAAAAAAAAAATTGAAATAAAAGAGATGGGGAAAAAACAAAAATAAAAACATAGATGGTAGATTTTAATATGGCCTTTTGGCCTCTGCCTGTTCAAAGATTTTTTTTGGTCTAATACAAATTTCAACTGTAAAAATTAACATTTTTTAATATCTAAAATAAACATGAATGTTAAAATTAGTTTTATTTCACGTCTTACATACTTTTCAGTATTAAAATATTTTTTTTCTATTAAAAGTAAACAATAAAATATATTTTTTTCTTGTTAAAAAAAATGATTGAACCAAACAGGACCTTTATGTAACATTAGTTGCATATGTTAACCCTAATTAGGTTAAAATAATAAATGACAAACGAAAGTTAGTGTAGGGGCCCTACCTGTAAATTTACATTCAAAACAGGTAACGATACGTGTAAATATTGATTTAAGAGATGCTACTTATAAGAAAAATAAATTTTTTTTAGCAGTGACAGATATAAATTCTATTGATTTAAGCGATGCTACTTATAAGAAAAAAAAATTTTTTAGCAGTGACAGATATAAATTCTCCTTATAATTAACATAATGCAACTAGCAAGTTTGGCCAACATGTAAAACACGAATACAAAACAAAAATTAGAATTGTCAACGAGTATGTTGTACTAATTTAAAATTGCGAATAAAAATGAAGACCAACAGTGCAATTTTAAACTAATACATAAGCAAAATTACCTACGTAATTGACTTCTAATCTTCAAGCTTCACCAAGTTCATCAGATTAAAGGAGATACGCTTGAGTCATTCACCCAGCTTTCAGTGTTTACCAGCATGGATCATCTAGGCATTCGGTGTATAACAGCTGCAAAAAAAATTGAAAAAGATGATCGGAGTATAATTTTGTACCAAATAATATTCAGAATTTGCTTTGTGGATGTTGACGTAGGATGTAGAGATCCCAAGAAACACAGAGAAAAAGAGAGAGTCCTGAGAGACGGCGGCGCGCAGAGAGCTGAGCCTGCTGGTCGAGGCTAAAAAGAGAGTAAGGAGTATCCAGAGCAACGCACAAAGGTCTTTAAGGTGGTTCAGGGAGAAAATCCTCTACGTCCGCCGAGCGATCAGCGAGAGGATTTCACTATAGAAAAAGTAGTCGTGAGGGCTAATACAAAGCTAGAAGGAGAATAAGCTAGAGAAGACAGGGAGAAAGAGAGAGCTTCTCAGTTAGGGCTCTAATACAATGAGAGTAGGAAGACTCGAGAGAGTTGATTATGCTCTGGTCCTCCTTGTTGTTTTCTCTGTTGTCTGATATATTCGATATGTTCGATCCGATCCAATCCTTTTCCTTAAAGCCTGTTCAAGGATATTTATACCTGGTTTTCCGGAGTGGAAGGACGCAAACAAATTCTGGACCCATGCTGCTTTGTCGGCCACTGGAGAGACCAGAGTCAGTGAAAGGAGAGCTGGACCTTTGGATCTTGGTATTACCTCTAGGGATCCATGACAGCTGAAGCATGCGACAAGTGCGGCTGAGGAACATCTTCATCGATGTTGGAAGGGGATGATCCTGGATCGTCGTGGACGATGCTTGGCTGAACCCTTGTGGCCGAGGTTTGACCAAAGTTAGAAATCTGTGAGAATAAAAGCATTTAAATAAACGTTAGTGCCACTGGGAGCCACGTATACGGCTGAGATGCAGCGCCAGAGCCACGAGTTAATAATGAATAATTTTCAAACTTGAAACATAAAATAAGAGTTAACTTTTGAAGTACCCTCCAGATGAAGATGTAAAAAGCTTGAATTGCAGCATTATTTGTCAAGTCAACAGCATTAGCTTGCCTCCAACAGGTTAAAGCTAGGCTTACATGGCTCATTATCTACATAAAATCAAAAAGGGTAAATTACACTTGGGACTCTAAGTTTAGGGTATAATAATGCTAAGGTTTACGTTTTTAAAATTTTAAGATCCCTGATTTTTAAAATTTTAACATCTAAGTCCTTTTCTGGACTTTTTATTATTAAATTTTTTAAAATTTCAATTATACCCACTCCTCTCACACTCTCTCTGCGCTGACAAACACTACCCATGAATCTTAGTGTTTCAGTCATCTTTGCGGGTTCTCAAGGCTCAAACATAGATCAACTCAATGGACATTTAGGTGTAGCAATTCGCGTATGGAAAGATGAACCTTAAGGTTGCATTTATATTTTAAAAATCATTCATGCTTGAATGTATAGAGGACTAACAATATTTACACAATATTTCAACATTGCATCATGAGCGGATGTACGTCGGGCAATAATCTAATGAGTGGAACTCGACGTCTGGGTTCTTTATGGGCTAAGTCAAGCGATTAACCCTCGATAAAGACAAAATTCTATGTTTTGCAGACAGTGTTAGCCTTAAAGCGAGGTTTGAGATTTATACTTTCGAATGATATTCCTTACAAGAATGACGTTCCGACAAAACTAATTGGTACGCTAGAGCATCGCCACAAGAACCCTAGATGTTTTCTATTCTTACGCTAATAACGTTTTAGCTTTATATCAAGAGGTTACGCCGAAAAATTGGCGGGACTTATTTAACCGATGAAATGATAAATAATAAAATATTATAATTATTTACATTTAAAAATGATCTTGTAGTACCTACCCCTAAAATGAGGAGCATAGATAAAAAGTGCCTAAAATTTGAATGATATCATGTGACTCAAATTTGGAAAAAAAATTGATATAAATCAGATCATATGAATTAGGATCCTGGTCTTATAATTATTATACAGCTCAAATATTATTCACTCCATTAATATTAAATTAAATTTGATTTATATATACATATTATTTGATTTAAGCAGTGCTTTCTGTCACTCGTGAGATACCTAATCACGTCACTTTATCGCTATTTCACATCATTTTATACATTTGTAATTTTTTTTTAAATACGTTTTACTTGATATATATTTATATGCAAACTTCACTAAAGTAATATAAAGGTTATACTTTAACCTAAATTTTTTGTATGAGTGTGTACGAATTATTAATTTAATGAAAATTATATATTATATATTATATATAATTTTCATTAAATTAATACTCACATGATTCTTACACACTCATACAAAAATTTGAAGTTAAAGCATAAACTTAATCTCATGGTTGAAAAATTATTTAATTCGAGCACTGCTATAAAAAAAAAATTTAACATACATATTTTACTTGATATACATTGATATACAAACTTCATTAAAGTAATAGAAAATAAAATAAGATTAATACAATATATTTTTGACTTTGTGTTATCTTGTTTTACTTTATATTTATCTTAGGGAGCATTTGGTTCAGTGTTATCTTGATGTTATGTTATGTTATCTAGAGAATGTAATTGTTTGGTTTAATGACATCTATAAATAATTTTCAATTAGATTATAAAATTATTAGTCAAAAGATGACATCTAAATTACATAACATAACACCAAGATAACAACGAACCAAACGCCCTCTTAGTGAAGTTTGTATATGAATGTACATAAAGTAAAATATATTTTTAAAAAAACTTACAAAAAATAAAAAAAAAACACAAAATAGAGGGAAAACAATCCAAATCGCCGTTTTCTCACGGTTACAAGCGTGGCACATGCGGCTTACACTAATTAGGCATCACAAGAGTGATGGGACGCACTGCCTGCACTCAATACGATTCGAGTAGTTGAGAGCCTACCTTCTTTTATAATTATGAGTAAGTAAAATACTTTGAACTCAAAATTAAATCTTTTTTCAATTTAAATTCAACTCAATTTTTTTTATGATCTCAAAATTAATTTTATTGAAATAAAATAAATTTAATATATAATTGACTCGATATCTATATGATAGTATATATGTAGAATTCATGAAAATATATTAAGATATTTTATGCAAATAAATATTTATATTTTATATATATTAAAAATATTTACGTATAAATACATAAATAATATATAAGTTTACCTAATATCTAATTGATGGCCCACTAAGAATTAGTATTTTTATAAAAATGCCACTTCTTAGATTTTAAATTAGATAATGTAATAATAAATAATAATATTTTAACTATAATTAATATAATAGATATTTTAACTATAATTACTACATATTTATATATAAATAATAAATAATTATAACAAATTATCAAATATATTATTTATAATTACAATGCATTATTCTGGTGATCATGCATATAAAATAAGTTTTTTTTATAATAATTACAATAATTTAACTACTTGAGTATTTTGAGACCCAAATTACAAACTAATTTAGATAATTAATATTTTGCAAAATTTATGTCTATTACTCTTTAAAAAAAAATTATAAGCGGTAGTACCCCACATTAAATATTTATAGATGAGAAATCCTAAATTTAATATTTATAAACAACACTCTCACTCTAATTTCTGATTAGAGGCGTCATATGTAAATATTTAATTTAAGGAGAGTTATTTGTAAATATTTAACTTAAAGAGTATCATCTAAAAGAAAATTTTTTAAATTTTTTTGAAAATAATAAATATAAATTTCCTTAATAATTTACATAAATTACCTAACAACAAGCATCAAGGAGGATCAACTTGCAAGTACTGATTACAAATAGTGAATTACAAATAAATAAATATATATATATATATATATATATTTATATATATAAACTTGTGAACTTTAGGTTCACTTTACAACAATGTAAAAAAACAATTATGGCTACAAAGCCAAAAAAAGTATTTTATTAAAAGCATATAAAAATATTTTATATTTTATTCTACATAAATTTTAGTATCAAAATATTATTTTATTTATTAATTAATTTTAATCTATGCTATAAGAAATTTATATATTAGCAAGAAAAAAAATTGTTATAATATATACTAAATTTCATATTAATAAGAATTTCAATAAAAGAGAAAATTATTATTAATTACCGTATTTTAATTAATAAGAAATTTTAATATGGGGATTCACACTAAATTTCAGTTAATAAAAAAGGATTTAACAAAAACTCGATATGAAATTTTTACTCTTATTAAATGAGATTATCAAGAGTGTTTTATAATATTAATAGGAATATATTACTCATATTAAATTTTAAATTTCTTATAATGCTATATTTTACATAACTTTTAATATAATTAATTTATTTTATTTTTTTCATATATCTTAAAAAAAAGAAAAAGTTAACCTCAAAAGCCAAAAAAAAAATGTTCCAATTAAACCAATTTCCATTCAAAAGTGACAATAACTTAAAAGATTCAAACATTATCATGTAACTGTTAGAGATAATATTTTCTTATTGGTGCACCAACATATTAATAATATTGTACATTTTATGTTATTTATAATTGTATTTCAGTAATATTAGTAAAATCATAAAATTATAATTATTTTTTTTTAAGAAAATAGTCATTACAAACATAGCACTTTCAAGAGGGCATTTCATTACAACTTACTTCACTAAGGAGGTATTTAGTTCAATGTTATCTTAATGTTATGTTATGTTATCTAAAAAAAGTAATTATTTGGTTTAATGATATCTATAAATAATCTTCAATTAGATTATAGAATTATTAGTCAAAAGATAACATCTAAATATCATGATATCTAGATTACATAACATAACACCAAAATAATAATGAACCAAACATCCCTTAAGAGAAATGGGTAGAACATGTAGCCATAATTTTTTTTGTGGAGGAGTTCATAGCATCCTCGGCTAAGAGATGAGTGATCTGGTTTGTCTGGCGAGAGCTATAGGAAATGGAGCTGTCTGCAACTGAGAAGATATAGTTTTGAATTGCTACTATAATGCCAGCTTTTTGAGCAAAACGTGATGGCGTATTGATTGAGTGAACTGAGTTTTATGCATCTGATTCTACTATCCATCTCTTGAACCCATATTAGTTGAGAAACTTAATCCCACACTTAATAGCCAAATATTCTGATAATTAAGGAGAGTAATTCCCAACTATTTCTTTAGAAGCCCATAAAGTAGCTTCAAAAATTGTTAGATCTTGTAAGGGTTCCTTTTTCACCTATGAACTAGCAAATATCTTTTAATAACCTCCCCCAAAGCTTACTCAGCAGCCTTCAAACGGGGGAAATATTCCAAACTTGTTTTACTATGTCGCAAAGTCAAAGAATATGATTGTTATCTTCAATTTCTAATTGCATATAGGGTATGCAGTGTCTAGCTTGAGACCACGTTTCTCCAGAGCCTCCTTAGTTGGAGTGCAATTCTGGTAGGCTCTCCAAATAATATTTTAATTTTGTTAGGAAGTTTCATCTGCCAGAGATTTTTCCACTATAGGTTATTTTATTTATTCCCTGAGCAAATGGCCTGCGATTACATTATCATGGCTGTTTTGTATCCTGATTTATCTGAAAACTCATCATTAACTTCGAAATGCTATATTAGCCTGTTTTTCATCTCGGGTGCCCCTGAAGATAATTCCCTTACAGTTTGTTGATCAATCATCCACAAGAAAGATTTTACTTTGCTCCACTTCCAGCTTCTGTGTTTATCAAGAAAGTCTGCTAGCTACTCGAAGATCAATCAAGTCAGAGGATGGCCTAGTGATTGGTTTGAAAGAGAAAGATCTGAGAAGCCAAGGAGATTCAAACACTTTCATAATTGAGCCTTTTCCTATTCTCCACCTCATCCCAAGTTTCAAGAGATTTCTTTCCCACATAATGTTGTGCCATAAGTATCGGGCATTTGGGAGAAAGCGAGCAGCTAGGAAGTCAGTCTTAGGAAAATACTTCGCTTTTTTAATAATAAAATATTTTTATTTTATATCATATTATTAAAATAGTTTGTTATCTAAAAAATTTAAATATCTTAAAAATATGCTCCAACTAAATGAAATGGAGATAAAATTAAATCTCTGTTCTCAGATTTTAGGGTTATTACCAAAGAATATATCATAATTATGATGCTAATAAGTAATTTAAAAAAAATTAAAAAAAAATTACATCTATTACCTCTAAAAATTCATTATTCTCAAACAACACCTCTCATTTTGGAGTAAATTTACAAATAACACTCCACTTTTGATGTTAGATAGAAATATTGTATGAAAATAATGAATTTTTAGGAGTGCCGCCTGAAAATAATGAATCTTTAGGAGCCACAGAGGTAAATCTCCCAAAATTTAAAAAAAAATAAACTCCTCTTAATTAAATGCTGCCACGTGGCAGAAATTTATTCATCTGAATTGATACAAAGATGCGAAGTCATCCTATGAATCATCCCACTCACAAATTCTGTTGAAATTATCCCATTAATTTAATTAGTCATTACAATTCCACAGTATATTTTGAGCATATTTCAAAGTGGTCAATATATTTATAATTTTTATCAATATATTTACATATAATTATTTCATTCATATTCTTATAATCTATCAAATATATCTATATAATTATTAATTAGAATAAAATGAACATGCATTATTTATGTGACAATTGCAATACGAAAATGAAATCTAATTAAAAAATTTAAGTTAAGGACGAAGTTAGAGGAAGCTAAAAGAGGTCATTTTAATGTTAACAAAAATTTGACATCCATCCAAGAGATCCGACATCTATTCAATGATGCTCGTGTGATAGTGTTTGTCATTTGACGCCCTTTTCAAATATCGATTATTTTTTTTTCTTCGATTTAAAAACTTCTCAGCATACGAGGACCAATTTTATATAGGTCATATGAATTTTGATTTACACGATATATTGCTATTGTTGTTACCCTATATTCAGTGAGTGAAAATATCTTGCAAGCACATGTCAAACTCGTGACGCTTATTTATGTGAAATTCGTTATATCGGTCTATCACATTTATTTATTGCGCCGACTAATTGTGGGCATGAATATCCGAAGTTAAAAGCATATATAATAATAATGTGAAATTAAAAGAATATTTTAAAAATTAATTTTTGCATCAAGTCAATGAGCATTTGTTATGCATAACTTTTATTCAATGATGCACATACTTTAATATAGTATAATTAATATACACAATTAAATTAATAAAAAAAATATTATTGCATCCCATAGAAACTTTAAATAATATTAAGAAAATCACTAACTTTTATACGTTATAAGGTAATAAATAATTGAAAATTTTACATTTGTCACTCTCAAAAATTTATTATTTTTAAGCAGCACCTTCAAAGTCTATTATTTTTAAGCATCACCTTTCATTTTAGAGTAAATTTACAGGCAGCACCCAGCTTTTAAAATTAGATAGAGGTACTGTATAAAAATAATAAATTTTGGGGGTGCCAACTGAAAATAATGAATCGTTGAGGGCGATAAATATAAATCCCCCTAAATAATTTTAACTTGACGTAAGCTCAACTTTAATTTGAATTAAGCTTTTCTAAATCAAAATTCATCGAGTTAATTTTAATCTCATATGTTACATCTTATATGTTCAAAATTAAAATTTTATTATATTTTATTACTAATCCTAATATTTCATATGATACATATGTACAAATATATATATATATATATATATAGATAATAACTAATTTTATTTTACATAATACACGATTAAAATTAGAATATTTTTTCAATTCAAATAGTAGAAATTTGAAGAAAATCAATTGCGATTTTCATTTTTTTTTGGTATAACCGGAGTTTATCGATGAAAACAATAATAATTCAAGTAAATTCAGGTCGATACTCGACTCTCAAGTACTTACAAATCGAGTTCAGAATATCATAGCTTGGACTCTTCCTATTTGAGCCGGTTCGACTTCGACGAACCAGGAATTGTATCGAAATTAGCTGGATTTTGAATTGTAGTCAACTATATCAATAACATCCAGCACATATTCTAACAATCATAGTTATCACATATTTTTATAAAATTAAAAGTTATATTTGATTAAATCAAATGGATAATATTTATTAAAAAAATAAAAAAAATGGTCCAAATTTCATTGATCACGAGTCGAATTCAACTCGGTAAACCTACAAGCTGTATATAAGAATCATACACTCGAGTAAGGGTGTTAATATGGATCGAAGATCAAAAATCGATCGAAAATTGAATCGATTTTAAATCGAATCGAAATCGAGTCGATTTAAATGAGCCGACTAACGAGCCAAAAGTTCGGCTCGATAATAATTTTGAGCCGATTTTGAGCCGGGGTAGGCTCGGCTCGATCCAGCTCGAAATCGGCTCGAATTAAAATACATTTTATATTATAATACATATATATAATATATATATTAAATATAATATATATGTATATATGTTATATAATATATATGTATATATGTTATATAATATATATATATATATATATTATAAACTGAGCGGATCTCGAGCCGGATCGAGTTGAGCTTACCCGGCTCGAGATTGGCTCAAAAAAAAATTGGGATTTGATTCATTTTTCGAGCTGGCTCGAAAATGAATCGAAATCGGCTTGAAGTCGATTGGAAACTCGAGCCGGCTCGAAGTCGAACTCAATTGAGCTCGAGTCGATTTCGAGTCGAACGAAATGTGATCAATCCGATTTCGAGCCGATATTGGCTCGGCTCGAAATCGGATCAATAACAGCCCTACACTCGAGGTGTTTGATTTTTAAATATCGATCCCAACATCGAGCGGAGCCAAACTCTTGTCTCCGTGGAGCTCTTTGAAATTTTAGCCGTACACGTGTCGCGCGATTATTGGATAGTTTTTGTGTTTCGTGTTCGAGCGGAACAACTGATACCCGCTCTGCCGGCCCGGGCCGGGCAGGGCGCTGCCAAATTCAAATTTTGAAAATTTATTTTTAAAGGAAAATTAATCAATTAATTAATTGAAGGATAAATTACTTTAAAATAATTTCAATCAAGTCCCTGTAGTTCGTTAAATTGCCCATTAGATCCCCAAATTTATCACAAGTATTTCAGTTAGCTCCATTTGAACATTTTCTAGCTAAAATAATAGTTATATCTATTGCAAAGATGAATTCAGATACGACCATAAAGGCATTGAGATACTAAACAAGATCAATTGGGCCAAATCTAAGTTACTGTAATCGAATATTTTATACTTACCTTTAATGAATCTCTTAAAATTTAATGGAACTTCATTAATTTTTGGATCGACACGGCGACATAAGAGAATTTCTTCAAGTCATTTTATTTTTTTTTTCTTTTCTTTCTCACTTTATTGTATTGCTTTTCTTACTTTTCCTTGTTCATTATGTGCTATCAATGTTCAAGATTTTATTTTTTTTCTGCATGAATTTCATGCCAAACCCCAAAAAAAGCGTTGAAATTTGAAATAAATAAAAAAATAAGAAGATTTAAGTAAAAGAATTTAGAAGTGTTAGCAATTTAATATTTGAATTTCTTAAATCATCATTTTTATTTTACACTTCAACTCACTGAAACTTTTGTGAATAATGTTGTCATTTTATTTTTAATTAAGAGTTAATTTAAATGAGGTACTGAACTATAAGATGCTATAAATTATAGTGACCCGAATTAATGAAATTTAAAATTTGAAAAAATTTGTTGATATTTCAAACTGAGGGGACCTGTACGTAATTTACACTATTAAAATATAATTTCTTTTCGTTTTCCTCCGTCTTTGATATCACCAAAATGGCTACTCATGAGAATTCTCCTCCCATCAATTCCCGGAGCAGGAGGAAGAGATGGGATCGAAGATGAGTTCCTGCTGCGGATCGCATGGCGATCAACGGTGAATATTCACTCCAGTGCTTCCTCTCCTTTCTGGGTTTTGCTCAGCCATGCAACTGATGAACGTGATCCTCTTCTTGTTCTTCTTCTCTGTTCTTTTTTCTTTTTCTTGTTAGATATGTGAGTGGAGGGGGACCGATGAACTCAACAACGTGGAGGTTGTTTACCTATAAGGAGCTTCATGTGGCCACCAATGGATTCAGCGAGGAGTACAAGCTGGGAGAGGGTGGTTTCGGGAGTGTATATTGGGGGAAGACTAACGATGGGCATCAGGTAGCTCTGACATTCGTGCTGTTTAGATTGCATTTTGATAAAGTTTTTCCAGTTTTCGTAAGTTTGATCAGTCTGCTCACTAGGTGCTTGTGTTATTGCCGCAATCAATTAAGTTTCATATAGGCTGTTTGAAACTTGCACTGATGAAAAAGTTTGACGAAAATTGCTCTTGTTGTTGATGAAAGTAAGCTTCTATTTGGATCAAATGTCAATTTTGATCCAAATAGGAGTTATTGTTATAAACGTTGTTGTCTCATATCTGGGTCTATGATTTCTTATAAGCTCCTAAAACGGGGAGATTATGTTCAACTGTTCTCTCCGCGGTTCCTTTTCTTAATATCATATTAACTGTCGATATGAGTCTTGCTATCATCTAATTGTGTGGTTGCATGGATTGGTATCTTATATTTTAGCATCTTTCTGCAATGGAAGCTGGACAAGGAGATGCCTAGGCTGGTATAGTGTTTCGTCTTTCTTTATCTCTGTTATTTTCACGGGTCTACCAGAGGTACATCCGAATATCGACATTGGCATATCCCCGTTAGCTAAGCCAAAGGAACCCTGGTCATAGGGATGAAAACCAACATGTTTAGTTCTGATTTGAAGTCATCAAAGAAGCAAGGGTGTGGTAAGATCTTTCTTTCGCGCTAGCTTTTGGCATTCCTTCTCATATTTCCAGTCTTTCTCAAAAAAAACCTCCCTTTGGGTTTGGGTTCTTTGAATTTATGAAGTCCAAGGGGATCAGATAGGGGATATACTCTTAAATCATCCAACTATCATAAAGCATTCAATCAACCAACATTTATCGAAATTTAAAACGAGTCATATAAACGGATTGATTCTCTTATTTCTTGTGCTGAGAAATAAACAAATCAGGATCCTGGTGCATATGGATAGAAATGATCCTAGGGAGTGATACTTTCTGGATGCAAGATTGCTGTTTCGGCTTGTAAAAGGATTCAATATGAGGTTCTTTAAGGATAATTTTAAGGCATCTTCGTGCACTTTTGTGTCATTTATCATATATTTATGGTTTCAAGCTCCTGAAAAAAGAAGTAAATTGTATTCCTCAACAGTTTTAATGGATCGATAGCTTTTATAATTTAGGATCCTTTTCTGTTTGTTTGATCTCAGATTGCAGTGAAGAAGCTGAAATCTATGAATTCGAAGGCCGAAATGGAATTCGCAGTGGAGGTTGAGATACTTGGAAGGGTGAGGCATAAGAATCTATTGGGTCTCAGAGGCTACTGTGCAGGAGCAAACCAGAGGCTAATTGTGTACGATTACATGCCAAATTTGAGCTTGCTTTCTCATCTTCATGGCCAGTTTGCCAACGAGATGAGGCTGGATTGGAAGAAAAGGATGAACGTCATTATTGGATCAGCCAAAGGCTTAGTGTAAGTTTTCAGAATTTATCTTTCTTGATTATATGTCATTTTGTTTATTCTTCAGTTGCTGGTTTGTGTCTTTGCTTATGACTGAAAGCTTCTTTGGCCAATTCCCTATCTTCATTTCTCTTCTAGCTTAGCTGTTGGTGAATAAAAGAGCTTTTTTCTATGCCTTCCTTGACCTGTTCCCCTTAGGCCTTATTAAGGCAAAGATACCCAACTCAGCTCGGAAGCTAAACACTGACTCAAAGCCTGGCCAGGACATGAGATAACTGGTAGAGCTCTGCATGGTGATCCCTAATTCACTGCACCTGCAGGCCAAGATTCCCGTTTTTACTCTTGCAATATGCAATTACAAAAAGTCAGAATTTGAAGTTCTATATTGTGCTTTTCTTGCTTTCTCTTAGTTTACTCATGTTAGTTAGGATTAGCTTATGATTATCAAGACCTTAATTGAAGAACAAAAACAAAAAACTTGGCTCAAGAAAAAATGCATTAAGAATCAAGATCAGAAAATACTTTTTATGAAATAAGATCGTCAATATAAATGGATAGGTTATTTTATAACTTTTTTAATAAAAGTTGTGATTATTATAAGGGACATAGAAATTGCTCTTTCATCTGCTATATTAATAAAGCTGAAGTTTATTAGGCTTTAAAAACGTTGAAGCGTAGAAAGCATTATGATCAGGTAACATTCTAATAGATGTTTGAATATATATGAGAAATGAAATTTCTTTGCTCACCGGACTATTTAATATGATTTAAGAGCTAAAAATATGTCGAATGAAGAAAGAGTATATTATGACCTATTTACAACAACAAAAATAATATACATGATTGTGCTAGTTATAGAGGTTAATGAGCTTACTTTAATACTTTGTGAGATGATAATCAAATATAGATTTCTTTGTGATACAGAACCAATTTGGTTCTATACCAGATAGATTTATCATAGAAACTATTCTTTTGTTGAAAATTTAATGGATAAGTTTATAGAGAAAAAATTTACATTTGATTTTTTTATCATTTTAGAAAATCCTAATTTAAAGTCTTAAGAAAAGTACTTTGAAGAATTTTGGAAAAGAAAGATTCACATTGCTTAATTCAAATTATTAAAGATATGCATGAGATAATTATTATTTGAGTTTGAATGCAAATAAAAGGATTTCATATTACTTTGGATTACACGAATGCTTAGCTTTAAGTCCATCTCTCTTTGCATTGATTATAGAAGTTTTGAATAGATACTCTTAAAAGGAGGTGCCATATTTTATGCTTTCACAGATAATATTCTTCCAATTGATAAAGATAGAGACAACACTAAGGCAAAACTTGAATTAAGGAACAATACCTTAGAGTTTTTGTGGAATCTGTATATATGTCTTTTCATTATTTAATATTTAACATTTTATATATGTTGATGCAAAAAATGCACCACCACAGAGAGAAATGAGACGACGATTTTTACGTGGAAACCCGAGTGTTCGGGGGAAAAACCACGACGTTGTCCAGGCGATTTTAATCCACTATTCCCATCTCCTCTTACAAAGCTTGAGAGCCTCTAATAAGAGACCAAATGAGTACAAGAGAGAGAGCGGGTAGAGAAAGAGTGGCCCCTTTTGAGAGAGTCTGAGCCCCCTTTTTTATAGCCTGGAGAGGAGGAGATACAATAGGTACGGTCTGTCATATCTGACACCTATTCCTACAAAGGACGATTAGGGAGTGGACTTCCATACTGTATTAAATGCTGAGTTGACATAGTAGTACGGAGAGTACGATTTGGTGATATCTCTTTGAGCTGCTGTTCGACTTGGGGCTGCTGTTGAGCAGCTGTTCGACTTGGGGCTGCTGTTGAGCAGCTGTTCGTCAAGGAACTACTGGTGAGCTGCTGTTCGACTGAGGGCTGCTGTTGAGCAGCTGTTCGACAAGGGGTCGCTGTTGAGCAGCTGTTCGACTTGAGGCTGCTGTTGAGCAGCTGTTCGACTTGAGGCTGCTGTTGAGCAGCTGTTCGACTTGGGGCCGCTGTTGAGCAGCTGTTTAGGCAAGGGGCCGCTGTTGAGCAGCTGTTTAGGCAAGGGGACGCTGTTGAGCAGCTGTTCGACTTGGGGCCGCTGTTGAGCAGCTGTTAGACAAGGGGCTACTGTTGAGCAGCTGTTCGGCATGGGGTGTTAGAGAAGGTTCTAACAATATAGATCATCAAAAATCACATTCTTTACATTATAGACTTTTTTCTTGGATTCTCATTGAGCCAATATATATTTCTGTTAATTCTAATTGTTCTTACATTTAAACTAGTTTTTATAACAAAATTTCTTCTCTTTATTATTTAGAGTATTTCCTTTAGATTTTCTAAGCACATCATTCACCGTCTTGCGTGCAATTAGCAGCTGTCCAGCCACATAAGATTTTTTCCTCTCAAAAACAAAGATGATATTCTATGAATTTATTTCTTTGTCATACACATCTCGATCATTACGATTACACGTATAAATTATTCAGGGAGAACAACAAGAAAAACAGCAGAAAAACCAAGTCATTTTGGATTTAGTGTGTACCCATTCCAATCTGCTCGTCAAAATTAGCTGCTTACTTTTCTTTTCATCTTCTCTGTGATGTAAATTGATAATGGCTTTACTGCCCCATGATCAAGCGTTGACTTTTGATCTTTTATTTGTTAAATAGACTTTTTCAAAATGGGAGTCCTGATTTTTGTCTATTCTCAACTTAGTTCTAACTCAAGTTACTAAACCTGATCAAACTAACCTGAAATTTGCATATTTTGAGTCAAACTCAGCACAATATTCATCTGCATATGCATTTATACATCGTGTTGTATCTTATGTAACATTAAGCCCGTTATCGAGTCAAAAAACATCAATTTCATCGGTTAAGAGTTTGAGAACTCGAGTTTCTAGCATAGATAATTTTGTATGTATGAAGAGACTTAAGACTTTTACGTTAATGAGTTATGTTAATTTTGAACCATGTTGAAAATTGGAAAAACCATGATTATCTTCATCTAAAATTAGTTATTGCAGCATTTTATAAAAATTAATTTATAGGTAACTTAGGAAGATTTTATTAGCTTTATGTTAGCAGCCTAGAAGGTGATGTAACATAATTTTTTAACTAATAAATGATATATATGTCAATTCTTTTATTCTTTTTTCTCCTTTTTTCCTCTCTCCAATGGTGCTGTAGGAAAGAAAGAGGAAATAAATAATTTTAATAAAAAGGCCAAGAAGGATATATTCAATAAATATCAAGTGACCAGTTGAAAGATTTTTAAAATTAAAAACCTACATGATATTATCTTTTAACTTATAGGACCTAAATGATATTTTTCCTTCATTTAATTATGTTGAGAATTTATTACTTGCTTTAGTATTTTATGCTTGTTTGAATGCCCTTATAACCATCATATGTGCACTTCAGTTTTGTTGACAGATCAATTTAGTTGTTACCTTCCTAAATTGCATTTTTTTTTTTGGAATGTCATTAATTAAATTATTATTTTTATTTTATGCACCACAATTTCCTTCATCCCACATAAAAATTATTAGAAATTATTATAATAGTGTAATTTGAACTTGAAATCTCCTTATATACAGACAAACTCTTTTCTCATTGAGCTGAAAGAACACTACTGGTAATTAAAACACAGTGTTACGTTTTTTATTTAATTCTTCGTAGGCATGAACACATGCACTAGACGAAATAGTAGTCTATATAGCTCGTCATGAAATGATGAATAGATTATATAAACTTGTAGTTAGCCTTATTTACTAACATGTATCTTTCATCTTATATTATTTAAAATCTCTGCATGGTTTAATAAATTTCTCATTGGGCATTATACTTCGAGTCATTTTTCAAATTGATCCATCTGTTTGAGATCTATTCCCGATAGTCTATAAGATAGCATGTACATAACAACTAGATTTCTCTAGTTTGAGCTTATATGTTTAGATCTATTTAGTTTTTACATTAATCAAATAGATTCTATAATTTGAAATATAGTGCAATTAGATCTTCCGCCAATAATTTCACATGTAAAAGATACATTTTTGCTCTCTTCTCTCTCTATCTGTCTTCTCTTTGCTTTCGGCATTCCTACCTTTCTCAGGAACTGTCTGTGAGGAGAGAGAGGAGAGAGAGAATAAAATTAATGTTCGGAGGACTCAGTCGTACAATATCTCAAATTAAACGATCTGTTTGGTTAATGTGAAAACTAAAGAAACCCAGATATACATAAGCTAAGAGATGTGCTTGTTAACAGATTTGATCTTAGTTGGGTTGACCTTGGCTCATATCTGAATGCATATATATCAGATTGGGTTATATATTAGATCAGGTCATGGTTGATCTGGATCCTCTCAAATCAAGTCGGATCTCAGGTTTTTGAGTTTGATTCATCTATAATAAAAGTCGTTGTTTGAAGTACTTTCTGTAGTTAAATTTAAAATAGTGTTAAAATTATTAAAAATGAAATAAAATAAAATATTATATTTTTATAAATTTGAGTATTTCAATATTAATATTAGTGTTTATAATATTAGTGTTAATAAAAATAAAAATAAAAATAATGATGATGATAATGATGATGTTGGACTTTGACTCACACGTGTGGCAGGTACCTCCACCACGAGGTGGCTCCCCACATCATCCACCGCGACATCAAGGCGAGCAACGTCCTGCTGGACTCCGACTTCAACCCCCTCGTCGCCGACTTCGGCTTCGCCAAGCTGATCCCGGAGGGCGTCAGCCACATGACCACACGTGTGAAAGGCACGCTCGGCTACCTCGCGCCGGAGTACGCCATGTGGGGGAAGGTCTCCGAGTCCTGCGACGTCTACAGCTTCGGCATCCTCCTGCTCGAGCTCGTCTCCGGCCGGAAGCCCATCGAGCGACTCGCCGGCGGCGTCAAGCGCACCATCACCGAGTGGGCCGACCCCCTCATCTCCTCCGGCAACCTCCCCGGCCTCGTCGACCCCCGCCTCCACGGCGACTTCGATGATCTGCAGCTCCGCAGCATCCTTCACGCCGCCGCCCGCTGCGTGCAGACGGAGCCCGAGCGGCGACCCACAATGCTGCAGGTGCTCGCCGTGCTTCAGGGGACGCCGGCCGCCGCGGAACCCGTGAAGAACGGCAAGCTTCTCGCCGGAGGCAAACTTGGGGACGGGGAGGTCGATGTGTATGATGATGAGGGGGATGCCGCCGCAACAAGCAGCGGCACAAGCCCGGGGGTTTTCAGGATTCAGAGCGTGAAGTATGAGGAGGAGCTGATGGCTATGGATGATGATGATCGCATGGGCTGCGCCGGCGATGGGGACTATGGAAGCGCCGATGGGCCCGGGAGCGGGGACAGCCAGAGCATGTATGGAGTGTTTGGGAAGATGGAGACGCTGCCGAGGTTCAGGGAAACCACTACGGCTGCCTACCAGCGGCCCGCCGGCGGAAATAGAAGGCTGGCGAACCGTGGCTGAAGAGATTGAGAGAGAGAGAGAGAGAGAGAGTATGTAGAGAAGTATAGAGTAAGCTGTTAATTTACAATGAATTTTGTGGGATGATTTTATTCTTTGTAACAGGAATGGTTTGATTTGTGCTCATTCAAGTGAATTCAGTTTATGAATTTGATTTTGATCTAAAGTTTCATAATTTAATTAACTAAGATGAAAATATTTTTTAAAATAAAATAATTTATTAATAAAGTAAACTCAACATTAATTTATAATTATTTTCCTATAAAAAAAAAGAATATAATTATTTTCTTAATTACGTAATTAAGGATAACCCTAGCATTGCCTTAATATGTATATATGTAATTGTTAAATATTCCATATTATTTTTAGTTGAATGAGTTCAAATTTTTTGGTTATAAAATATTATTTTGATTTAAATTCTCTCATGCACATATAAATATATAACAAAATGTAAATAAGTTATTTTCGCTATAGGTAAGTGCATGCCTAAATTAGAATTACAAGATGAATATTATAAATTTGGTATAT
>KZ452015.1:880550-893296 GCA_002786265.1 Apostasia shenzhenica
CTCTTTGATTTAATAGCATTTGATATAATATTATTATAATATTATAACATATATAAATATCATTTTAAATCACAATTTTTATAATTTTTTATAAAATTATTTGCAAAAATTTTCAATTTAAATAATTATTTTTATATAATATAATATTAAAATTACATTATCCAAACTCCCTTTTAGTACTATGCAATTTAATATGACCACTTTTATCAAGTAATTAATCGTTATAAAATATATTTTTGATATTTCAAGTTCATTGAGAAAAATGGAAAAAAAAATCCAGCCGGGAAAAAGGGATCCAGTCGAAATCCATCATTACCTTAAGGATTCAAATGTAATTAACAAATCTGATATTTATTTACTACAGAGTCACATATAGTTTTATTTATTATTAATAAGTATAGATCATTAGTAAGTACACTGTTTATTTCATTCAAGAAATAATATTGTTGGAACTTGCAAACTGGTTCAAATATTTTAAATTTCTCAATATTTAGATCCTCCGGTTGTTGTCTAGCATTGTTATTAGGTTTTTGGGTTTGATTCCCACCTTTTTACTTGATCATTTTGCACAAAAAATTATTAATTATAAAAAATAAGTTGAAAATATTTCTCACCACTACACACAACAGTCGAATATAGTCGACCATTCGTGTAATTGTACGCACTGACTATAGATGGGCTGCTGTGCTCAACTAATCGCCCGCATAGCTGAGCTCTAACAACGACATTGACTATCAGTCTATCAATTACAAATTTACAATATGTTGTGACTATCAGCCCTTTGTGCCCTCACTGCCCCTCTGTGGGGGCTTCATGTCGCATTAGTGGGCTACGAGTACTATCAAGTGGCTGGCTCACTCTAGTTTTAATTAATGTTAAAAGCTCTTATTAAAAATTAAATTAAATTTTATTATTTTTAATTTTTTAATAAATACTAAAATATATTTTTAATAAGTTAGGTTATATATATATTTATTTATTTATGATAAATTTTGTAATGTATTTTATTTTAATTATATATTATTGTTAAGTATAATATTTATATGTACTATTAATATATTTTTAAAATACATTTATAATATTTAATATTTGTATATAATGATTATAATTTCACAATTATATATAATATATAATTTTGATATAAATATAATTATATACAACAATTACAATAATAATAATTATTTTTAATTATTTTATTTAAATTACATATTAATAATTATAAATAATAATTAGAATTATAATTATGTAAGATGATATGTAATATTTCATAAAATTTATGTCTATAAATTTATCTTAAAGTATTAAAAATAGATTATTTTAAAAGTAATTCTCTAAAAAAAATTCATTTTTGTTGCAATTATTTTTAATCTTTTTAAGTTGAAATTTCTTTAAATGTTGTTTTCCCAATTAAAGTAATTTTTAAAATTTTAATTGAATAATAAAGCATTTTTTAAACCAAAAAACAACGTAAAATTTGTATTTACATGCATAGCTGTCAACAAAGCTTTTGATTTACATTTATGTTACACAAGTTTTTTCTATTTACACGTTAAGAACCCAAAATTGACTATAAAATTTTAAAGGGATAATTACACCGAGATTTTTGAGTTTAACACTTAATAACGCATAAGTCAACGCTTTTAAAATCATAAAATTTGGGTCCCTGAATTTTAATAAATTATCAAATTTTTTTTTATATTTTTTATTATTAGTTTTTTTTAAACTTATCATTATACTCTCAGCTCACTCTCCTCCCGATCTGCGCGGGCATCGGTGGGTCGCACACATCAAGCAGCCACGGGATCGGTCGGCGGCGCTACGGGTCCAGCGGCCGCGCGGCGTGGATCGGGAGGAGAGAGGGAGAGGCGAGGAGGGGGAGAGAGGCCGATAGTATAATCATTTTAAAAAATTTTAATCATAAAAAATTAAAAAAAGACTTATTTGATAATTTATTAAAACTCAGGATCAGATGTTATGATTTTAAAAACGTGAATTTATACATTATTAAGTGTTAAACTCAAAAAAACTGGATGTAATTATTCAATTTTTTAATTTTTAATGCCGTGGGTAAATAATAAACTTTGGGTCATTAATATCATAATATAAAATAAAATATTTTTAAATGACATATATATAAATATAAAAAACTCATATCATATTTATTAGATATGTGAGTAAATATATAAATACAATAAATATTATCGTGATGAAAGTAAAAAATATGGTAGAAAATAAGTACATCAATGAAAATATTAGAAGATAAATTTAGAAAAAAATTATCTTAGATAAATTGTATATAAAATTGATATCATAAGTCGATAAAAATTGTAGTAAAGAGTGTAGTACTATTTAAATTTTGGTCGTATAAAAAAGAGAGAAAGTGCAATGCTAAAAAAATATGAGATATTGTAAAAAAAAAAAAATATTGCATTTTTAGAGATAAGTACGGTGTTATTATTTAGTAGAGTACAATAAAAATAAAATATTTATATTTATATAGCCATCTCCACCTACTCGATTATCACTTTAGTTATTATAATTAGTAATTATAAAATATTTTAGTTTCATGTACGTAAAAATAAATTTTTGAATAGAATGTTTGCAAAAAGAAAACTTTCAATGTTTGTTTGTAAAAATTAAATTTAAATACGTTAAAATTAAATTTAAATAAGAATATTTTTTATTGAAAGTCGAGTATTATTGAAATAAATTTAGGAGACATTTGGTTCGTTGTTGTCTTGGTGTTATGTTATGTAATCTAAATATTATGATATCTAGATGTTATTTTTTGACTAGTAATAATTTAATTAAAGATTATTTCAAGATGTCATTAAATTAAATAATTATTTTTTCTAAATAACATAACATAACATCAAGAAAATATTGAAGTAAACAACCCCTTAATTATTATATTAAGATGCACAAGGAATTTAATATAAATTATTATTTTGATAAGTATGTTAAATGTGAATAAAAATCATTTTTTTAAATATATATATATATAATGTGAAATATGATTAAATTTTAATATTAAGTTAACAAAATTAATTTTAATTAAGAAAAATGAACACAAATTTGAAATATGTTTAAAAAGATTAGTTTTAATAAGAATAAAGTTAAATTTAAATGAGAATATTTTTTACGAGAGCTGTGTATTATATGAAATAAAATTAATTATTATATTGAGATATTAAGAAATATAAATAAAATTAATTATTTATTTTAAATTATATATATATATATAATGTGAAATATAATTAAATTTTAATATTAAATTTATATATAATATGATATAACAAATAATAGCTAATAAGTCAAATTTAATTAAAATTTAAATATTAAAAATTAAGTATATTTCACGTCATATATATAATTTAAAATAAATAATTAATTTTATTTTATAATTTACATATACATATTAAAATAATAGCTGATATATATCATATTTTTTATAAATTTTAATATAATAATTAATTTTATTTTACATTATTTGTGATTTATAAATAATAATTTTTTTTAAAAATTTAATTTAGAAGCTAAATATTATATTAAAAAAGTTTTTTTTTCATCAAAAAAATATTTAAAAAGATTCTTTTTTAAGGATCAGAATGAAATGACCGTCTTTTATATTTCCATTTTTAAAGCTTGGCTTCAGTTTTTTCAGGCGAGAGATGATCGGATAAGATGGGGAATTCGAAAAACGTCAGCAGATGAGAAGGGTGCGTCGCAGATTCAATCTTCATCTCCGCCTCCAGCAGCTAATCCATAAACTCCTCCCGTGGTCGCCATTCTCGCTTCGTCTTCTATACTAACCTCATCCCGAGACCCCCCCATCTTCTGGCATTCCCTTCTCCCAATCGCAGGAGCCGTAAGTCCTCTTCTTCATCTTCTTCTTCGCATCTGAACATTTCCTTTTCGATTCCTGCAAAGCAGTGTTTGATTCGATGAAGCTGCGTTAGTTTTTTTGGCTTGGGGTGCGGAGGCTCAGCGACGATCGAAATGGAGATCACTAATGTTTCGGAGTATGAGGCCATTGCCAAGCAGAAGCTACCCAAGATGGTTTATGACTACTATGCGTCAGGTGCCGAGGATCAGTGGACTCTGAAGGAGAACAGGGAAGCATTCTCCAGAATACTGTAAGTTATATTGATGGCTTCCGTTGATCTGTTTTGAAGTCTGAACGATTTAACAGATGGTTAATAACCTGTTTGATCATTTCTTTAGTGTTGCATCTATTGAAAAGAAGATATAATAACCAGTTGTTTCATTAGAATCTGAATCTACTGATGTGAGTTCTATGATAAATTGCTTTCTTATGATGTGGGAACGAACATTTAAGGCCTCCCCTGGCCCAGTTGTGGACAATTGTCACAGTTGTAGAATTAATGGAGGCTTGAACGAGAGATATATCTAGTGATATGATGAATGAACTTTTGTGTTTCTTCTTTCTGTTGCTCTGTGTTATGGCTTTTCAGGTGTTTTAGGCATTGAAAAGCATATCCCTTATGCTCCCGTGGCTTTACTGAATTCTCTAGGTTTCGTCCCCGTATACTCATCGATGTCTCGAAGATTGACATGACCACAACCATCCTAGGTTTCAAGATTTCTATGCCTATCATGATTGCTCCTACTGCTATGCAGAAAATGGCTCACCCGGAAGGTAATAAAAACATTCGAGTTTGTTCATATAATTTCTTCATTAAAATGGCTCACTTAGTAATTGCTATGCATGTTTTAAATCATTCTCTTATTAATCATGTTAAATATTTTAGTTTTGTGATGTTCTATTTGTAGTATGTGTTATGTTTTACTCTAGTTTAATTTCATCTGATTGATTACTCTACAATTTTTCAGGAGAATATGCAACGGCAAGAGCAGCAGCATCGGCCGGCACTATTATGGTTTGTCTATCATATTTTAATGTCTAATGATAGGAAATGCAATAAAACTTATATTCTACTGGAATAGAAACTAGAATGAATTTTGTCTATTTTTGATGTCACAAGATTCTGAAATTTTCTTTTAAAATTACGTTGGAATTAATGAGAGCATAATCTTATACAACAATAATAACAATAACCAAATGTTTATCCCACTAGATGAGGTCTGCTATATGAATCATTTGTTTACGTTATGTTCTATCAAATAATAAGTTCTCATTGTTTCCATTGCAATCAATCTTGTACTCTTTCCAAATTTTTGTTCTCATGAAATCAACAAAACGCATAAAATAATGTATACCCAAATATTGAATCTTGTATTATAGTGAAACAAATATAATTTCTTTATATATTTTCTAGACATTGTCATCCTGGGCTACTTCTAGTGTTGAAGAGGTTGCCTCAACCGGACCAGGAATCCGCTTTTTTCAGCTCTATGTAAGTAGTATTTTTCTTTGAAAATGATGGAAAATAATTGCATTACTAAAATTCCTACTAGCTACTTTTTGGGGGGATCATTACCTATATGTCAGAGTAAATTTTTCGTTTTACATATTACTCATTCATTCTTGATAAATTACATTTCATACATCACAATGTATATAAAAATTATATCTATACCACAATCATGGTGTGTCTAATGTTACATTTTTAATAATTTATAGTGTGCATAGTATAAAAAAGTGTGCACTATGTAATTTATCCAAGTATGAATAGGTAATATATGAAATAATAAGTTTACTGTGACATGTAAGTAATTAACTCTTTTTTTTTAAACTCAACCTATACCATCAGGTATACAAAGACAGAAATGTAGTTGCACAGCTTGTTAGAAGAGCTGAGAGGGCCGGCTTTAAAGCAATAGCACTTACAGTGGACACTCCTAGACTTGGCCGAAGGGAAGCTGACATTAAAAATAGGTACTCGTTTGACACCCATCAAAAATACTTTTTAACTCAAAGAAGATGGTTTGTGTCCAAGGGATATATATTATCATGCTTTTCTTACAATAAAGTTTGTAATATAAATTAAGAAAAGATGAAACGTAGCTTTATAATGTCAAAGATCCAACATAAATGAAAATTTTGTTGAAAATTGATATCAATGTTTTGAATCTTGTGTAAATTGATTTTTACAGTACTTGCAAAATTGAAGGATTGATAAGCATTGTCATCTAGGTTTGTATTGCCTCCATTCTTAACGTTAAAGAACTTTGAAGGCTTGGATCTCGGGAAGATGGATATGGTGAGAGTTCTTTATATAGGTACCGCTATGTTTAATTTTATGTTTTTGAAAATTTACTTGTGGTTTTTGCAGACTAGCGATTCCGGCCTAGCATCATATGTAGCTGGCCAAATCGACAGAAGTTTGAGCTGGAAGGTACTTTACTATTTCTTCATTTTATAATGACACTTTTTCAATGTGTTTAAAACGAGCCTACTAACTTTGGAGTGGACTAGTTTTTGAATATAAAATCAGATATAAGCATGAAGTTACCATATTGAAACAATTTCATTTTTAGTTGCTACTTAGTTTGGGATTCAAGTCGCAATGTTACATGAAGAGAAAAGAATAATGACATTGACTTGGGATATGGTCGTTACAGATGACCTTTGATCATCTATGCTCTCAGTGCATTATGCTAAATAGAGCTGAATTGAGAATAATTCCATGTGGCTGACCCACGAATGCTCTACTGAAATCTACTTGGAATTAAGGCTTTGTTGTCATGGTGGTTGTTTTCATTAGGAAGCATTTTCTCTATTAGGAGCTCCATACTCCCTTGAAAAATATTAGTATTCTTAGAGGCTGTAATTATCAGTACTACGAGCATTGTTTCTACTATCATAACTTCTGTTTTTCTTAGGGGAATTTTCATATCTGTTTTAATATGAGATTACTCGAGGAAGTACCCCTTTTTACTTGCTATTTGTCAGGATATCAAGTGGCTGCAATCAATCACTTCCATGCCAATTCTTGTTAAAGGAGTTCTAACTGCAGAAGATAGTGAGAATTACGACATTTTTGATTCACAATGTCAACGAATCTCAACTTCAAACAAAAAGCATTCAATCACATGATATGTTCTTCGTTTTCAACTTAATACAGCGAGGCTAGCCATTCAAAATGGAGCTGCTGGTATAATTGTTTCCAACCATGGAGCTCGGCAGCTTGATTATGTTCCAGCAACCATTACTGCCCTGGAAGAAGTAAACATTCCCTGTTTGCTTGCTCAATGAAAAAATGGCAAATTAAATTGCAACTTCATTAACCAGATTGAATCTAACCTGTGTCAAATCCTAGGTTGTCAAGGCTGCACAGGGTCGAGTACCTGTGTTCTTGGACGGCGGTGTTCGCCGCGGAACTGATGTCTTCAAAGCCTTAGCTCTTGGAGCCTCTGGCATTTTTGTAAGTGACCAGTAGACACTGAATAGTATATTCAAATCATTGTGCTATATTTGTTAAGGTGCCTCAAAGTAATAGATAGGTATAATTCTTCATTGAAGGATTAAGTCAATATTCTAACCTGTTGCTCCTTACCAGCGAGCTTAAGCTTCTTAGTTCCATCCATTCGTAGTTAGATTTGATCACCTTGGTCTTCAGTCCACTGCAACGGAGATTGTTCTAGAAAAATGGATCAAAGTGTATGTAATAACTAAGAGATATTGTTTCCTTCTATTGTTTAGATACCTTTTTTTATATGAATTGTTTAGGTTCGTTTGATAATGTTCTTTTGGCTTCTTCTAATTTTCTATCTTTTGTTATTTTTGGCAATTTGCCATTCATTTCATTTCATTATACTATCAAACTGGCAACTCCATAAGTAGCCTTAAAGTTATATTTGGCAAACGTTAGTGGATTGAACTAAGATTAATGTGTCCCCAACATTCTCCTTCTACTCTTCTTCTTCTGTCTTCTCTTCTTCTTATTCTATTTCTCCAACCTTTCTTCTCTCCCACTTTAACATCACCCAAATTAGTTTTGGTTACTTTATTGGGTAGTGATCGTTTCCTCTCCCCTAGATTTCGAATAGTGCTGATCCACAGAAAAACTCTCTCCAGATTGGAAGGCCTGTGGTGTTTTCGCTCGCTGCAGAAGGAGAAGCTGGAGTGAGGAAGGTGTTGCAGATGCTGAGAGATGAGTTCGAGTTAACCATGGCATTGAGTGGCTGCACCTCCCTCAAAGAAATCACTCGCAACCACATTATAACACCATCTGGCCTGCAGCATACCACTGCCATTTCCAGGCTCTAAATCACCAGCAGATGATGAGTTTACTATTAATGCTCGAGGAAGCTTTTAAGTTAAGGCAATACTTGATGCTAGCTGGAGGACATATTCTTATAATTTGCTAAGTTGGCTGCATCTGTTGTTGTATATTTCCTTCCTCTTCTGCTATATCAACTCTATTGGAAATAGATGCAACTTATATAAATGCTAGTAGCTGAATCAAGATAGATATACATATATGTACATTTATACTTGTAAAATTTACTGTTCACATATTTAGCATCCAAATCTTAATATTTTACCAGATCATTCATATATTATATAGTACAATAGATCTGACAGATTCTTCTAATGCTTCACAATTTTTCAGATGCAGGTTCCACTAGACATGCATGCAAATATTCCTGTATATTGGATTAGGAGATCAGTTCGCAACCCCATTGAGGAACTCGCAATGACTCGAAAAGAGCCCCTAGAGCCAAAAGACAATCGAGGAGCACTAAAAGGAAATCCTTGTGCTTAACACCACGATGAATTGAGACCTTAGTTATGTCTCTGATGGTCTAGAGATGACTCAAAACAACTCAAGGTGAGGGGAATCGAACGTCAGAGACTACTGAGGAGGAAGGCTCAAGTCATTGATAAACTTTTGAAGAGTGACCTAGAGAATGCACCGAATAAGAAGGTTCAATTAATTGACGACCTTCATGAGTCCATGACACAAACGGAGTTGAGACTCCCCCTTATTCTTGCCATTTCCCCAAACTCGCTATGATGGATTGACAAAGATCATGAGCAAAGAATGCTTGGAGTGCTACTACGCTCAGCCGACGAGTTCACCCTCATTGACTAGTTCGCAACAAGCTTTGATATGATCCTAGGGGGATTGTTAAAAAGCATGCGATAGGATTAGCCGACAAACTTCACGCACTTGCTCTACATTGTTGCTACTATTAGGATCCTTGGTGCTATCAACTCCTCTAAAAGCTTACAGTAATAAGAATGACAATAAATTCGCACCCAGCGAATCCAGCCTTCTTTTCAATAGTGGCACACTAATTCAGAATTATGTCTGGTAGGGCGATTATACTAAGCCAGTGACAACTACACCGGGCTATCCAGTCATTGCTTGTTCCAATAATCCTCCCTCTTAGCACACTACCAAGACTCGAGTTTGAGACCTTCCCTGATACCAAGTATTAGGATCCTTAGCGCTACCAACCCTCTTAAAAACTTAAGCTAATAAGAAATGCGCAACCAATTCACTTATTAAACTTTGCACACAGTGCCCACGGGTTAAACCTAACCTTTTTTTCGAGAGTTATATTAGGAAAGACAATGGTGCTAGGCTAGTGACAATCACACTCAAGTCATCCAGTTGTTTTTCCCAATAGCTATGATATGGCACAAGTACTTAGAAGTATTTGTATAATAGTGGTAAAAGGGTATTTCAACTGCAATTAGTGCAATCATTGCACCGCTCTTTATATCTTCTACAACCTATATTGAAGGCACTCGGGCATTAGTGAAATGTTGTTAGATATACGAGCATTTTGGAAGGATAAGTCCAACCAGAAAGTAAATACACAAGTGAGTTAAAGGAGAATCTCATTATTTTAGTTTTTCTTTATCCTTCTTTTATATTTCTCCTTTATTTGTCTCTAGTATTACACTAGCTTTCACATTAGCTTCTAATAAGAGTACAAAGAGAAAGTCTTATCTTTGTGGGCAACAAGAAATCTCTAATTAGAGAAAGGTTCATTAAGGAAGCTCAGTGATGTTATGAATCAGGTTGGTTTCAGAGCACAAGTTCAAAGACCTTGAGGTATTGTCAACACTAATAGTGTGTACCAGCAAACTAGATGAGAACTTCAAGTTCTCACTGAGCATCATCGGACGATATTGGCATAGATGAAAATGTCTTCAATAGGAGGAGAAGACGACATCAAAAACTGAGGATCTTAGGCTCTGTTTGGCAATGGCCAAAAAAGTATGGCTAAAATTACCCATCACCAAAATCTTAAATTTACTTTAAAAAAACTTAAAAAAATTATTTTATATTTCATCTCACACAAATTCCAACATTAAACAATCACTTTATTTCACATCCAACACAATTCTCAATAAATTAATCAACTTTATTTCACATCATACACAATTTTTAATATAACCAACTTACTTTATTTCACATCATACACATTTTTCAAAAATGATTAAAAATTCCAACTACATCTTCTTTTTTTTCTTATTACCAAACAGAGCCTTAGGCTATAAGGATAGATTGGCTTTAATGACAAATGAAAACAATGATGGAACATGATGAAAATTTCTTTATATTTCCAAATGACTAGTGCATTGCCAATGAATTAGTAAGCAAAACTAATGTGAAATTGTGTTTTCATTATAGAAATACTAGTGAATTAATAAGCCTGAATTATAAATCCTATCGGTCCCTCCCACTCTACACTCACAAGTTCTTCTAGCCAGACGGTCGAAAAGGGCAGGAAATGATCGCCAGGTGATGTCCTAAGAGAAGAGAATCACTTGAGTAAAGTATAGCTCCTAGCCGGCTTGTAGACCGATAAATAGTGGTGAGAGGGGCACAGAAATGAATTGTTCTACGTTAAAAAATGAGGGAAGATTTTAAGTTGTATAAGTATATAATATTATCTCAAATTATAGAGGCATCCTTTGGAGTAAAATTGTGAGGCTAATGATAGAAAATTTTGTAGTTAAGCATACTCGAGCTAGAGTCGTATTAGGATGGATAGCCTCTTGTGAAGTATTCGAGTAACACAATTTCTTAAAATCAAAGCGAATAATGTTATTACATTTAGATCATGTTACATATAAATTTTTCATCAAAAAATATCATAAAATTCTGAAATTAAAAGTTAATATTAAATAAATTCATAATTTGAGTTCTTGGTATCTTAGTTTAATTTTGAGTTTGGACCTCCATCCATCTTAGTTTTAGATTTTTATAGTTTTTAGTTTTCAGCTTGGTCTTTCATTTTAAAATTTTTAGTTTTTAGGACAAAAAATAAAAGAAATTGTCCGAAAGACCTAAGTAATACATTTAATTCAATTTTGATTCCAAATTAAAAAATTAAATGAAAGTTTAAAGAATTAGATGTTTTTTATTAAAAAATTAAATCAAACAACTTTAATGCAGGAAATGATATCACATAATATAATTAATTTTATTTTATATTATATATAATTCTCAATAAAATAATTTTAATTTTATTTTATTAAAATTAGTATTTACTGATAATAGACACAATAATGTTTACTGATATGAAATAAAATAATATTTACTGACATGAAATAATATTTATTTTAATTTTAAAATTTACGTTTAATGTGAATTATAATTAATTTTTAATATAAAAATTATATTAAATGTGAAATAAAATTTAATAAAATAATGTTTAAATTAGGAAATTTTAAATTTAATTTATAAATTTAATAAAATAATGTTTACTGATATGAAATAATGTTTATTTTAATTTACAATTTATGTTTAATGTGAATTAAAATTAATTTTTAATATAAAAATTAATTTTGAATGTAAAATAATTTTTTTAAAATTTAGGGATAATTAACTACGTGTCACACCATTTAATTTTATTTATGCCTTACCCATCTATTCTTAATTAATTACATTATGCACACTCAAAACATTACAAAATGTTACATACACATACTTGAGTTAAAACTTGATCAAAATCTATTTGAAAAAAAATATTCTGTTAGTAAATCATTAAAATTATATTTTTACCCTTAATAGTACATATTTTTCTCTTCTTCAATACCACACTAATGCGCTGATTTGTCCTAAAATCAATTCACATCGCGGATATCTCCTTTCTTTGTCGCCACCTAAATATTAAGACTTTAAGATTTTCACTCAAAATAAATTTAAATATCTTTAAAATAATATGATGAACGGCCCAAATTTTTTATAATCTAACTATAGTTAAGTTATTGAAAAATTATGATTACTCATTATAATAGAAATAAGTTAAAATATGTGTATGTTAGATTTTATAATATTTTGAGTGTGATACCGTAATTAACTAAGAATGAATGGGTAAAGCATAAATAAAGCTAAATGGTGTGGCATGTAGGTAATTATTTCTAAAATTTATAATAAATTTAAAATATTAATAAAATAATAAAGAAGCTAAATATTAAAACTAAGAGAGTTATATTTGCTTTATTTAGTTCGACGGTTGAATTTTGAATATAAAAAATTTATTTTATAAATTTAATGAAAAAAAAGTAATTTAATAATAAAAAATTATAAAATATAAAATAAAATTAATTTTAATATTTATATTTGTATTAAATATAAAATAAAGTGTAATTTTATAATTGAAATTTGTGTTAGGTCAAAATAGTAGTTTGTGTTGGCCCAAAGGCTTCCCAAGAGGGGGGTGAATTGGGAATAATAAAATTTAAGAGTTTAAATATAGGCAATTAAACTAAAAGATAATTCAACCGATACAGAGAGGTTGATTTAGTAAATCAGACAGTAGAAGAAATAGAACAGAGAGTACCACCAGAAAGT
>KZ452015.1:895157-989676 GCA_002786265.1 Apostasia shenzhenica
AAACTTTGAGTTAAGCTTCAAACTCAAATCAATAGATTGAGTGAGCTACACTCTTAATTCAAATTACTTAACATGAATAAGTTGAAAGAGATTTTTGCTTAAACAACCAAACACGATAAATACGAAAGAGAATAATGTTTTCTTAACTAGAAAACCAAAAGGAAAAACTCGAGTAAAAATCTTGGCAAATATGCACATGCTTACATAATAGTCCTAGAAAAGAAAACAATAAAAATTCCATAGAGATCCATCTTTTCTCTGGACTTTAATTTGGACTCAATCCTCATATGAGATAATGTAACCTGTTAACACACTGAACAAGAGGATTAGTCTACAACAACTAAATTAATTGTTGTCATCAAAATCAAAGGGTTCAACAGTTTGAACTGAACATTTAAGATTTACAATTTTTGGATTAAAATGAAATAAATCTAGTAATTGATGAACTGATAAGCAATTTTATCCTTTTTTCTTTTTTTTTTTTTGGCCTTTTTTTTCTGAGAAACCGGGCCAGTTCGGCCTCCGTCTGCTGCTCCCCGGAAGTGCCCTCCTCCAGAGTCCAGCCCTGCAAAGCCGTCGGCCTGCACTCTGCCCCTTCAGCTGGGCACCTCTCCGAGCTTATTTAAGTACCCTTTGGGCATCAATCGAAACGCCTCTTCTTCTTCCTCGATTTGGACCTCTTTCTCTCCTTGGTTTTTTTGATCTTCATCGTTCTTGTTGGGTTTTGGGTACCATACTGGAGTTCAGTTCATTTGCTTTACAGCAATAGATTGTTGCTGGCGTCGTGTGAGATCGTGCTGCAAGAATGGTGATCACCAATGTTTCGGAGTATGAGATCTTGGCCAAGGAGAAGCTGCCGAAGATGGTTTATGACTACTATGCTTCTGGCGCGGGTGATCAGTGGACTCTGAAAGAGAACAGGGATGCGTTTTCCAGAATACTGTAAGCTTTTATCTCCTTATCTTTCGTTATATCATTGTTAGTTATAGTTGCTATGAGAAACTTTTAGATGTTATACACTGAATCTGTCAAATATTACAAACATATGATTTATTTGGCTGACTTTATACTTCCGTCAGATCCAGATTTTTGGCTTCTTAATCATCCACGCCATTCAAAAGCACAATTTTGGTGATGTTACAAGAAAAGATTTAATGTTATGTCATGTTATTTAGATGTTATCGTTTGATTGACAATTTTATAATTTTTCAAACTAAACAATTATTTTCGCTAAATAATATGACATAACATCAAGATAGCATTGAACCAAATGCCCTCTTTAATCAACAATGGTCAATTTTCAATCTTTGAAGTTAATGAAGATACAAAAAAGAATGATGACTAGTCGTGGTATTTAATATACTAGTGGTTGCTTTATCCTACTACCCTACGCTTTTGGGTGCGTTAATATCTAGGTATCTATTTATTTGTGCTCGTGCGTTGAGTCAAACTTGAGCTCTCAAGGCATTTCTTCCCTAATGTCCCTTTCCTATATTTTATGTGGTGACTTGAATTTCCTTACATGTATGTATAGAGGATTTTGTAGGTCAATAATAGACGAGGCCAAATCGACAACAACAAAATTTTTGCTAATATGTTTGTAGTTTATAAAGGCTGGAGGGGGATTGCAATGTGTCTATTTCATGTAATGTTGCAAAATCAATCTATGTCGGAAGAACGAATTGCAGGGGACTGAGTAGTCTGAGGCATGCAGAAGCTGCATTGTTTTTAAGGATTATTTCACCGAGTATGATGTAATCTCCCGAGATTCAACAGGCTCTTCTAGCAACAGAAAAATCAAATATTAGGATACAAGATCAGCAATAGATTTATAACATCTAACCCACCAAGAAGATCACTGAAGAAATAAAGAGGAATTAAAGAGCATTAAAGGCTCAAAATAGCTGCCTGGACTTACGTCCATTTAAATAAACGTACGTCCATTCAAAATAACCAAAAAGTTGCTCTTACAATTTTAAATAAATTAGTTAAAAATAAAAATAATAATTGTAAAATCCATTGATTTGGCCTGTTGGGCCATTTCTTGTGCGCGAGAGTGACCATCTCCTTACAAGCCGTTACACACTCATAGAACTAAGTTCATATATAAAGAGCTTTTCTACGTGGGACTAAGGTTTTAAAAATATTAACAACCACATCAATCTAATCTCCACACAGTTGGATACATTCTGTCAAAATGTTTATGATTTTAAGTTACTCCAGGCATTAGAGATGGATTTATTGCACTGAAAAATTAACTCTACCATTTTTCTAAATAAAAAATTCACTCTAGGATTTATAACATGTAAGCTTCCCAATGTTTTCCTTCAAGGGTCATTTGTGAATTGTCAGCATAAGGACAGGTTGCATTACTTCATGCACCTGAATTTGAATCTGTTGCTGTGAACTCTTGATCAACTGTTATATGAATCATCTCATCATGTTTTTTATGTGCCATTTATATGAAGAGTATATAAAGTTGAAATTTTACTTGATTCTCTAGGTTTCGCCCTCGATTACTTATAGATGTCTCAAGAATTGATATGACCACAAATGTCCTTGGTTACAAAATCTCTATGCCCATCATGCTTGCACCATCTGCTATGCACAAAATGGCTCACCATGAAGGTAAATTGAAGTGCTTTATTGCAATGTGTATTTAGCTTCAGTGTTGCTTGACAATTCTTCGGCATTTAATGGTTTCATGGTTTTCTCTTTCACTTTAAACGTTCTTAAACCCATAAAAAAATATGGTGAACAACAAAATGGAGAATATATGAGAGAAATTTTCATAAAATATTTTATGCTACAATGTTTTTAAGGGGGCGTTTGGTTTAGTGTTATCTCAATGTCAATGTTATTTAGATGTCATGTTATTGAAATGTCATTGTTATTCATCAATAGACATTTGTTTGGTTCAATGTTATGATATTAGAAAATATCAATGCTATCCAAATTATTTTTGTTTAGTTGAAAGTTATTGGCATTATAATGATAAATTGATGGTGTTATCTTGAGATGTCGCCCAATTTGGAGTAACATCTAGATGTCATTATGTAATGGCATTATTGTAATTAATTGTAATGTTATTTAAAGATGTCATTAAACCAAACAATTAATTTCTAAAGATAACATAACATAACATTGAGATAACATTGAACCAAATGCCCCCTAAGTTCTGTCTTCTGTAATATGACTCTGTGGCTTCAACCAAGACTTACATTTGATAGCCTGATGCCATCCATGTCCATAGGGGAATACGCAACTGCAAGAGCAGCATCAGAAGCGGGCACTATTATGGTTTGTTGATATTCTCTGTTATTTATTCTTTACATAACAGACTAGATTTCTATTGCTGAAATTTATTTCATCAACTTATTTGCTATTTAGGAGAAGGTAGTGGTGTTTATCTCTTTTCTCTATTGTTCTTAAAGGTTTTATCTTCAATGGCTACTACGAGTGTCGAAGAGGTCGCCTCAACGGGACCAGGAATCCGTTTCTTCCAGCTCTATGTAAACTTTATTCTCGATAATATGATAAATATAATTGAAGTTCTAACTCTGCCCTCTTCTTAATTTTCTTTTGACTTCTACAAATCAGGTCTTGAGAGATAGGAATATAGTTGCACAGCTTGTCAGAAGAGCTGAGAGGTCTGGCTTCAAGGCGATAGTCCTCACAGCAGATACTCCTATACTTGGCCATAGGGAAGCAGATGTGAAGAACAGGTGTGCAATTGAAAATGATCTGTATAATTTTACAAGTCAAATGAAATCATGATTAACTTTGTATGGTCATGTTTTCATATTTTCGTCTAATAATCAGACAATGCTCGTCTAATTTGGTGTTTTTTTGTTATGTTCATTCTGTGTTGATGATATTCGTCAAACTTCTATATAACCCTAGGTTTGTTTTGCCTCCAAACTTGACGCTACAGAACTTTGAGGGCTTGGTTCTTGGCAAGATGGAGAAGGTTTGCGCTTGTTGTAAACAAAATTCGAAGCTTGTTATCTGTTATTCAAAATTTCTAATTCGTTGAGTTTTGACAGACCGACGTGTCTGGGCTAGCTTCATACTTTGCTAGTCAAATTGACCGAACTCTTAGCTGGAAGGTATGTAATTTTATTATTACTGTTAGAGCAATTTAGTAATGAGAAACAAGAATTAGATTATCGTGATTACCGTTTTATTAGATTTTATGTTAGTTCTTTTGTATAGATTATATTTGTTGATATCCATTTTTAATGTGAATTTGCTAGGATGTTAAGTGGTTGCAGTCAATAACTTCATTGCCTATTCTTATTAAAGGGGTTCTGGCAGCAGAAGATGGTGAGTCTTTTACTTGTTCGCAATCAATATAAAATGCTTAGAGTGTCCTCCAACACATTTTATGCAGCACGGCTTGCCGTCCAAAGTGGAGCAGCTGGTATCATCGTCTCCAACCATGGAGCTCGCCAACTCGATTACGTTCCTGCCACAATCACTGTTCTTGAAGAAGTAATCTTCTACTTTTGACATCAATTGTGGTTAGGTGTTATGACTCGGCCCTTAAATGTCCAAATATTATTCGTTTTGGGCTGCCTTATACCGAGCCTCACAGTTTTATCCCCTAAAGTGTGCCTCGATATTTTAAGCTTATGATCTTACATGTATAGACTAGGAATTCTACAACTCATCTATGTACCTTTCACTCTATTCTCAAAGAACATGCTCTGGCTATCACTCACTACTCTCTTTAATCCCGAGTGTCACATTAGTGGCAGTATATGTCAATGTGATTTATATTTTTTAAATTATTTCATTCAGTGCTTGACCTAGTAATTTGATAAAAAAGACTCGTTGCATTAAAGAACTCTGTCTATCTTTTGCTCGTTCCATTAAACTTTAGATGACACATATTTTGATAAATTTTAACAAACTATGTGAAATCAAACGTCATAGGAAAGAACCCGAATGAGATGATTTTAAAAGTTTTAACAAATCTTGACAGTAGAAATTTATCCTTTTTAACTATACGAAGGAGAAATTACTATTTCACTGAAGTTGCTTGCAAAGGTTGTCAAGGCTGTTCAAGGTAGAATTCCTGTATTCATGGACGGCGGAGTTCGTCGAGGAGCCGACGTTTTCAAAGCATTGGCTCTCGGAGCCTCTGGCGTTTTTGTGAGTGCGCTTCAACTAATATCGCATTTTGCGAGTGCATGTACTATTATGAATCACGAATCACATCTTATTTCTAATCAGATTGGGAGGCCTGTGGTGTTCTCATTAGCTGTGGATGGAGAAGCTGGAGTGAGAAAGATGCTGCAGATGCTTCGAGATGAGTTTGAGATGACCATGGCCTTGAGCGGCTGCACTTCCTTGAAGGAGATTACTCGAAACCACGTCATCACACCGTCCGACACGAGTCGGACTATTTCCAGGCTATAATGAACCCAGAACGAGTATAAAATATCTCTTAAAATGCTTCGAGAAAATTTATGTTTGTACTATTTAGGATTTAGAGTTCTTAAGGTGAAACTAAGGCTTTGTTTGATGGACTGTTAGTAGCCCATAGAAAATGTTATTTTGGCTTCTTAATTTAGAAATATTCTTGATTTTTAATTATATAATATATGATGTACTATGTATGTTTATTTGCCCTCAGTTAATTTTGATTTCATGTTTAATTTTATGACAAAATGGTGGCTTGAGAATACAAGTTGAATAATAAAAATCATGACAAAATCTGAGGAAATTGTTGTTCTCCAAGTTAAATGATGAATCATTCAAATGAAAAAGGCATTTCTAATATTGTGAAAAATTAAAATGTAAAAAAAAAAATCAAGGAATTGACAGAAATTAATGTTTCATTTGGTAAATATAAAAAAGTCATGAAAAAAATCATTGTTAAAAATTTTATTTTATTTTTAAAAAATTTAAAAGTATTTTAATTTTTGGGAATTTACATACAAAACACTGAATTCATCACAAATTACGCATTTCACCATCTTTTAGTAAATATTATACATATCACACTCTTTTTACATTTCTATTGTTAAACAAATAGGTTGCTTTTTTTATTTACATTTATATTAGTCATATAAAATTATTAATAAACATGAACGACATATCAATCTTGATATTGAGAACCTACGTGACAATTTAGACAAACAAAATCAACAGTGAAACTATTGAAACTATTTTGAGGACTGATCGAGAAAATAAGATTTGCACGTATTTACCATAATTACTTATATATAGATTGTATATTTAACAAAGAACTATATGCTCTTCTATCGTTCGGCGGTAGGCATAAGTGTCGTGCCAGCGAAATTAACCTTGGCTTCTTAGTTTTCAGAATGTCTAATGCAGCATCTTTCGACTAGTATTTCTAGAGTAACCTCTAGATTAAGGGTTCCATAAAAGTGCCATTATAACATTTGCGACATTAGAACATATATTCAGTCATATTTCCTTTTCAATCATTTCAATTATGATTATGATTCATTTGATGAATTTATTAGTCCGCGAAATCGAAGGATTACATAGGCTACCAATGCCAAACTGATGCAACGCTCGGTCAGACACATCGACACCATAAATATAATTTACGGTCTCGGACCTACAAAGGATTACAAACATGAGTATTTCAGCACACGCATCTGACAATAAGAATTTCAATAGAAATTTTATGAGCTCATAAACATAAAACGAAAACAAAACAAGGATTGAAAGAAGATATAGATAACGTAGATTTGATCTCAGTCTTACAAAAATCTATTCCATTTCTTAACTATAAATTGAAAGTTTAACTATGAAGTTTTTCATCATTGGCTTCACTGTTTTAAGATCACATTATTTACTTATACAACTCAGGATCTCCCTTCTTTTTTGATGTAGGACGATTCATTTTTGTGCCCCTCTCACCACTCATTATTTGGCCTAGAAGCCTGCTAAGAGCCGCACTTTGCCTCAGTGATTCCTTTCTCTTAGGATATCACCCGACGATCACTCCTCACCTTCTTCGGCCACGGGCGTCACATCCACCATGAAAATAAAACAAATATCAACAGAAGATTCAACATAAGATTTGAAAGAGAAGCCAAAAGTTTCCATTTTCCTCACAGTACAACAACAGATCAGAAACACCGGAAAGCAGAACAGCATTCGATCTCATTCTCTTATTCATATTCAAAAACAGAAATGATCTAGCTAGGCGAAGAGAACCTGAGTGCTGGCCGGAGTCAAGTCGCAAAATGCCCGCGGAACATCGATTTCATTCCACTGGATCGAGAAGCTCAAATTCCCACCATTCGAATTGGGTTCAACAGAGCTCCTTACCCTTTTCACCAGGCCTATGGCAACATTCAGCCCCCTGCCAATAACATAGATATTTCCACCAATAGAGCACACAGAAATAGGCTTCCTTATCCTCTCCGGCAAGGGCGAGCCTTCAACAGCCTTCCATGAATCAGATTCCATCTCATAAGCTTTCAGCCTCATTCCTTCGTGATCAGATATCACAAACAGATGTTCATCTACCACTACACTTAACCCCGTCCACCCTTCTCGCATCCCCACAGCCATGGGCTCCCAGGCGTTGGTCCTCGGGTCGTAAAATTGCCCCCTCGGCGATGACAAGAACGGCCACACCCACCCTTCAGTCACGTAAAGCTTTCCGCTGAGCACAGCGGAGTCGTATGAAGACATGTTACTCTGCATCCCAGCAACCTGTCGCCAACTCCCTTCTGTGGGATCAAACACCTCTGCAGAATCGAGCTCGAATTGATCAGTGCTAAACCCCCCGGCGACATAGACCTTCCCGTCGATCACCCCGTCCGCAAAGAAAGACCGAGGCTTATGCATCTTGGGCATTACAGTCCACCGGTTTCTACAAACTTCAAACTTCAATACCAAGTGGAGGGGGCAATCCATGTCGGAAACAATTCCTCCACAAACCAAAAGGGAGCCCTCACTGGGGATCGCAACGCATCCAAATCCGTGAGGGCAGACACGATCTCGGCAAGGCATAGCGGGAATGGAGTGCCAGGAGAAGTGGGTGAGGTCGAGCACCTGCCACTGGATGCGGCCAGTGCAGCGATGGAAGGCGAAGATGAAGAGAAAGGGATTGGTGAAGCCGAGAGCTCTCCTTTGGGTGAAGAAGAGCTCCTTGCTTGCAAAGAGATGGTGCCAACGACGGCAAACACCACGGCAGGTCAAGTGGCAGCTGATCGGCAAACGGAGGAGGCAATTGAGCGAAATATCATCAGGGAGGCCAGGGATCAAAGCCCCTGATTCAAGCGCAAAGTCGGAGTCTAAGGGACAAGGAGGAGGCGGGGTTATTTGTTGAAGTCTGAATTTGGGGGAAAATCTCATCTGGGCATCTCCAAGCTTGTGAACCGGGGACTGGTGGGAAGAAACTCGAACATGCTGCATGCTTCAGACTCAAAGGACGACGATTGAAAGAAGAAACCCAGATCAAATCCTTAAAGGAATCTCCATTTTAATCGAGGTAGAACTATGCATTTCAAACAAACACGGAATCAGGAGGAAACCCAAATTCCCCGGTAACCCTAAACTGGATACAAATAACCAATCAAACAAGCTCATTCAACATCCAGCTGCAGCTCATGCTTCATAGAAAGGGAGTTAGAACAACGATCGAGAAGACGATCGGAAGAAAACCCAAAAAAGGACGGAGATCGATTGGCTCAAATCTGAGTAAAGTTGCATCTTTGACCACTGAACATGGAAGCATAAGGGGTCGAAGGAAGAACTCCCTGAAGAGATAAAGAATCACAAAAAGTGATTTAAGCAGCTCGCTTCTGAAGAGCTCTTCGTGCCGCCTCCAGCGCACTCGGCTTTGAGCTTCCAAAGCAGCAGCGCTTCTCTTTCTCCCCTCCGAACTCCTACTCTGCTCTCGCGCTCCCCTTTCGTTTTCTTCTGAAGGGATGTCTCCACTTTTGAGCATCAAAATTACTTTTTTTTAAAATAAAATAAAATTTTTAGTATTTGAGGGAAAAATTATTTCAATGTAGAATGCTTTGAGCTAACATTAGGATAAGGATTCAATCATTCAATGAATAACTAAATATACTTTGTATTAAATTGCAAATACATATAAATAATATATAACTTAAAATTTTTTATAGCTATGCATATTTAATTGAAGAAATAAGCTTAATAGTTAAAATTTAATTCAATTTGAAAATCTTTCAATAATAATCAGTTCAAATTAAATTTGGTTCAAAATGGAAAATCTCAATTCCCAATTAAAACATATTTGCTCTAAATTTACTCAAAACAAGAAGTAATAATCTATTTTAATTTCTTAATTTTATAAGATTTTGAACTTAGCGAATTAAATTGAAAGTATTTAATTATTTATTTCTCAAATTTAAGGTAAACTAAACAAAGTGATTTTAGGCAATTTTTGGGTTAACTTTCTGCCGCAATTTCACTATAAAAAATAATTAAGAATAATTAACTACATGCTACACAATTTAATTTTATTTATGCCTTACCCATCCATTCTTAGTTAATTACGCTATGCACACTCAAAACATTATAAAATCTTACATACACACATTTTAACTTATTTTTATTATAATGAGTAATTATAATTTTTTAATAACCTAATTATAACTAAATTACAAAAATTTTGAACCGTTCATCATATTATTTTAAGGATATTTAAATATATTTTGAGTGAAAATCCTAAAATCTTAATATTTAGGTGGCGGCAAAGAAAGAAGACATCCGCGACGTGAATTGATTTTAGGATAAATCAGCGCTTTAGTATGGTATTGAGGAATAGAAAAATATATACCATTAAGAGTAAAAATATAATTTTAATGATTTACTAACAGAATATTTTTTTTCAAATAGATTTTAATTAGGTTTTAACTCAAATATGTGTATTTAAGATTTTGTAATGTTCTGAGTGTGTATAGTGTAATTAATTAAGAATGGATAGGTAAAACATAAATAAAATTAAATTGTGTAGCATGTACTTAATTATCCCAAATAATTATTTATAAAAAATACTTTATAAAAGTAAAATGATAATTAAAAGAGTATTTCTTTAAAAATTATGAGAAAAAAAGTGTTATTTGTATTCATAATTTAATATGATAATCTTGGGGAGTGATAAGAATTGGGGAATATTTTATTGAATTATTTTTTATTCATCCCCTAAGATTGAATCCTCCTTTCATGCAAGTCAACCTCCTTTGAAAGGTTTCACATGGATATTAATTTTTTCAGCTTTTTCTTCAATTTTTCCATAAAAATTTTTTTCTTATAATAAATTCAATTTATTTATATTACTTCAATTTCTTTCATCTTTTTCTCATCTTCCCATTTTCTCTCTTTCTTATTCTCACTTTTGAAAAAAATAATTATATTCAAGCATCACATAATATCATTAGTTTGATGACCACTTCCCTCACACCAAGTGTGTGAACGAGGCTCGCTAGCAGTGGCAGAGCTAAGATCTCAGATAAGAGAGCTAAGTGAGATCGGTAATTGTGGAGAGAAAGAGAGAGAGACACAGGAGATCAATACGAAACAGAAAGCTGTATGAAGATAGTTGGACAAGGCGTCAGCTCGATCTAGGAGGCTAGACCAAGACAATGGTGATAGACAGGAGGTGCCTAACGACGGAGGCGACGCAAGTCGACTACCAACACTGCAAGGATCGGTTGAGGCGACTTTGGGCAGTGGCTATGGTTTCACTTTAGAGTAGTGCCTCGACTCAAGTGACTAAAGAAGAGTAATGAAGCAGTAGAGTGCAATATTGAATTTAATATATAATTAATAAATAAATAATTAAAAATACTATTATATTACATATGAAAAATTTTAGATGAGTGCAAAAGGTAGATCGTCTCTTCGTCAGCTGCTCCACATATAAAATAACATTTCTATTCCATTTTATTTCGTATCATTTTCTTGCCATTTTTTTGTAATTTTTGTTTAGCATGAGCATTTTTTATTTCATATGATTATCTTTTTATTTGTGAATATATATGAAGAAAAAAAACTCATATAAAACAAAAGAAGCACATACAAAATAAAAATACAACCATATTATTATACTAAATATGATATTTGCATGGATAATTTCTACTTTGAATGAGTATATTTTATTTTTGCATGATCCTTTGTTTGCTTCATTAATTAATGTATTTTAAAAAGTTCATATAAACCAAAATGCTCATATAAAAAAAATTACTCAAAATAATGAAAAATTAGACAACAGAGTTTTTGCATCGAACTAATGAGAAATGACGTAAAAATGAGTCAAAACTGTTAACAAAAATAAGTCAATTTTTAGATATCCGCATGTAATTTAGCCATTAATGAAGTAGTGAATAAGCTAGTGGATAAGGCGAAAAAGGACTAAAATAGTACTAATTTAAATAATAATAATAATAATAAATTATTTTAATTATTCTACATAAATTTTAATATAAAAAATAATATTTTACTTCACATATTTAATAATTTTTAATAAAAATATAAATTTTATTCTACATCTTAGATCAAAATACTCGATTTGAATATTTTGATCTAGAATGTGAAATAAAGTTGATATTTTTATTTTTAATTTATTGAGTATATAAAGTAAAATAATATTTTTATATTTAAATTTCTATAGAATGATTTAAAAAATTTATTTATTTATTATTATTATTATTTTTTAAATTAGTATTATTTTGGTCCTGTTTTGGTCGTCGCGCCAAACAGGGCTTAAAGTAAAGTTTATTTCTTTAAAAAATTATGTCATCATTTTATTCATTTATGTTGATAAAAATTAAATATATTGAGTAATATTTGAATAATTTTGAGAAGAGGATTGAGCTAATGACAAGCGTAGAAAATAGAATATAATAACTAATATTAAAATAAAGGAATAATTACCTACATGCCACATTATTTTAATTTATTTATGTATTACTTATTTATTCTTAGTTAATTACGCTATGCACATTCAAAATATTATAAAATCTTATATACACACACTTAAGTTAAAACTCAGTCAAAATCTATTTGAAAAAAATATTTCGTTAGTAAGTTATTAAAATTTTATTTTTACCTTTAATAGTACATATTTTTTTCTTCCTCGATGTTACATTAAAGCACTAATCTGTCCTAAAATCAATTCACGTCGCGGATGTCTCATTCCCTTGCCACTACCTAAACATCAAAGTTTTAAGATTTTCACTCAAAATATAATTAAATATCTTTAAAATAATACGATGAACGATTCAGATTTTTTGTAACCTAACTATAGTTAGTTTATTGAAAAATTATAGTTGCTCATTATAATGAAAACAAGCGAAAATGTGTGTATATAAAATTTTATAATATTTTGAGTGTGCATAGCGTAATTAACTAAGAATAGATGAGTAACGCATAAATAAAGCAAAATGGTGTGACATATAGGTAATTATCCCTAAACTCAAACTTGAAAAGGTTGATGAGAGACGGGTAAATTACCACCAAGTCCTATGAAGATTTTCATATTGGTTCATATAAGTTTTCATTTTAGTCCATGTTTGTTTTCATTTTACCTAGCTTTAATTTCTATTTATCAAAAAAAACTTTAATTTCTATAGCGAATTGAAGTGGATCTATAAATTTTAATTTTCATATAAAATTTCCAATCTCGTATCCTAACTAGGAGGAAAAGAGTTTAAGACGCATTACAGTTTTGAGATACACTGTATATTTTAGGTACTACTAATAGATACTGATTTACATAGTTTTAAATTTTAATTTTAATTTTATTATTTAGAATAATCACATGACTGTCACTAAATTTTAACTATTTTACCTACTTAATACATAAATTTGTAATATTATATATTATAATTATAAAAATTATAATTCATGCATAACTCATATACTATAAAATTGTATCTTATATGTAGCAAAGATTATATTTTTTTATAATTTTTATTACTAATAAATAATATTACAAAAATTAGATATCAAATATATAAAATAGTTAGATTTTAATAGCATACATATAATTATTATTATTTTTATTTATTTATGTATATTTAAAGTAATGATAAAATTTTAAGTAATGTTTTAAGGAATACAAAGTTTTTCATCAGCAGTTTTTTTTTTTGTTGAAATGTATGTTGTACAAATCAAAATTAAAGTTTCTGTTATTTTTAAGAGTGCTGGGATATTAAAATAAATTAAGGGTAAATTGCATCCAGGTTCCTAAGGTTAGAAAGTATTCCAAATTGATTTTAACATTTTAAAAATCTAGATTTGAGTGGCTGACATTGCAAAAATGCTATATTTTTTATCCTTATTTCAAAATTTCATGATTTTTATTGATTATTTTCAATAAAAATATAAAATTTGATTATTTTTTTATAAGTTTAAAATATTTACATATTTTAAAAGACTATTATACTATTCTATTTTTAAATTTTTTTAAAAATTTAACAAAATTTAAAATTTAATTTCTCTTATTTCTTTTTTTTTCTTTATTAAAAATTTAAATTAAAATATTTAAATATTAACAACTCAAATTTACATTCTAAAAATACAAAAAGTTAATAAATGAGAATAATATTATTACATATTATTAAAAATAATAATTATTATATTTTAATTCAGAATAAAATTATAGTATTTTTGCAATCTTAAGAATCTAAATTATAATTTTTGAAAATAAAATATGTGAATAAAAGAAAAAGGTTTTGTTTTGATAATTTTTTTTTATATGAAAAGGTTAAAAAAGTAATTCGTACGCAAAATGCAGGCATTAATAAAGTGAAGTTGACAGGAACAACAGTTGCTAATAGTCATTTAAGTACAATAATTCACTGAAATTACTGCTAAAATGACAAATCAGCATTGCAGCCTTTTAGGCCAAATTTTAAAAAATAATAATAAATAAATTATTTTAATTATTTTACACAAATTTTAATATAAAAAATAATATTTTACTTCACATACTCAATAATTTTTAATAAAAATATAAACTTTATTTCACATCTTAGATCAAAATTCTCGATTTGAATATTTTAATCTAAAATGTGAAATAAAGTTTATATTTTTATTTTAAATTATTGAGTATGTAAAGTAAAATAATATTTTTTATATTTTTAATTTGTGTAGAATGATTTAAAAATTTTATTTATTATTATTATTGTTGTTTCTTAAATTAGTACCATTTTGGTCCTGTTTTGGTCCTCACGCCAAACAGGGCCTTAATGTCTAATTTTTAAATTATTGTATGATTAGGGCCGTAAATAAACGGATCGTTCCATGCTAGATTCGATAAGAGCTCACTTATATTCAATTCATCGATATTAACAAATGAGCTTAAATATAATTTTAAAAGCTCAATAGGTAAGTAAACTGTTCATATAAAATTTATAAACAAACTTAATTATAAGACTCAATATAACCGTAAGTCATGATAGTAAGCTTATTCGTAGATACATTAATATCCTTGGTATATATGAGCTTGTCTATATTTTTCGAGTTCATAAACTAAACTACACACGAGCTAATTATTCGTGATCATGTTAGTGAGTTTGTATTCACAAATCAAATGAACCAAGCTCAAATATGTCGTTAAGTTTATGAACCAAGCTCGAATAAAGCTCGAGCTCAATTTTAATAAATGAACATGAGCTTGAACGTGCCACTACTTGGCTTTCATTTGCAGCCCTGTGTTTGATCTCTCAAATCTTATAAATATCATAAAATCATTCCTTCTATTATTTACGAGTCATCCTATCATTAACTAACAACACAAAGTAATAACGCATCATAACTGTTGCAATTGGATTCACGCCTTTTTCATCTGGACCGTCCACGTGGTCTCCAGGTGAGCAAGGCATCCGAGACGAACAGGAGAAGCTTCATCCCGAACAGCAGACGCCGAAAGGTTATCACCCCGAAGAACAAGAACCCGACGTGACATCTGACCGTTGGGGGATTGTACTTTTCTGAGGGAGGCGCGGTTTTCCCGCCGACGGACCGTAACCGCTGACACGCCGTACAACATGAGTCACATACTAGCCGTCCGCAGGCATTAATTGCGCCGTCACTAGAGCTATAGACTGTTCGGCTCGGATGTGACCAGACATCACAGGCCCAGGGTATATATACTTCCTGTACACAGCCTCTAAGGGAGCTGAAGATCCAAAAACAAAAAACCTTTTTGAATACTCTGTAACCCAAGCAAGGATTTCTAGTAACACTTCAAGCCTCCTCGAAAAGGAGCCGTGGTTTTTCCGCCAGTCGGTTTTCCACTTAAAAACTCTTTGATTGTTTCCCGTCATTACAATAACAATAATTAAAAATAATGAGTAATACGATAGATAGTAATAAAAAATTAAAAATAAACGTCAAAAAGGAAAAGTATGTAAGATATGGTAGTGAAAATAATAAGAAACGATTATAGCGGCAAACGAAATTATCAAAGGATTAGAAAGGCAACACAGCGAATAATAATGGATGCTGCTGTCGTTCGAGGTGTGATACTTAGCGAAATATATCATAATACTTCATTAGTATGAGAAAAAGATGAACTCAAATATTTATAAATTTGTGAATATCACCAAACATTGTATTAATAACGAGGAACATTTATATATTCATGCATTAATTAAGTTATTCTAAGAATAAAAAATGGAGATAATTTAATATTTAAAATATCTTAAAAAAAGAATATTTACCTATGTGCCACACTATTTAGATTTATTTATGCATTATCCATTCATTCTTTATTAATTACGCTACGCACACTCAAAATATTATAAAATCTTACATTAACTTATTTTCGTTATAATGAGTAATCATAATTTTCTAATAACGTACAAAAAAATCTAAGTTATTCATTATATTATTTTAAGGATATTTAAATATATTTTGAGTGAAAATTTTAAAAATTTGATGTTTAGGTGGTGGCAAGGGAAGGAGAATCAGCGATTTAGTGTGGCATTAAGGAAGGAAAAAATATGTACTATTAAGGATAAAAATATAATTTTAATGATTTACTAACGAAATATTATTTTTTCAAATATATTTTGACTGAATTTTAACTCAATTATACGTATGTAAGCTTTATATTATTTTGAATATACATAGTATAATTAACTAAGAATTGATAAATAATACATAAATAAAATTAAATAATGTGATATGTAGTTAAATATTCTTAAAAAAAAATGTATGACCACTTAGATATGAAATCTAATAAGTTATGTGGGCTTGCCATATGAGGACAGAGTATCTTTCAGCAACTCACAATTTTTTAAAAAAAAAAAATTAATAACATTAATAATAATATCACACCAACTTGTTATTCAACTCAAAATTAAAAATTTTAAATTTAATTCTATACTTGTATTCGGTCAAATTTGACTTATAATTCTAAGTCAACTCTCTGAGATCATAAAAAATTATCATTTAGTCTAAATAAAAATATAATTATTAAATTTTTATTATTATATTATAAGATTATTTTTAATAATTAATTTTAATTTTAAAGTATAATATTAATATTTTTTAATTTTAAAATTTTAAAATAAAGAAAATTAAATATCAGAGAAATTATATTTTAAATTTTGTTACATTTTTAAAGAAATATGACAATTAAGTGGCATAATGGTACTTTAAAAATGTATAAATTATTCAAATAAATTTAAAAATAATTAAATTTCATATTTTTTATCAAAAAAATTTAAAAAAAAAGGTAAAATTTTGAAAGAGTGATTAAAATTTTAATATTTTTTCAATATGTGAGGATAAAATTAAAATTTTTTAAAAATTAAAATTAATTTATAATATCTTCTTAAACTTAGAAACTCGAATGCAATTTATTTAAAAAATTATGCTGCAACGATGAAGATTCAAAGTTGAATTGCTAGGTGCATTTGTTAATGAATATTAAATGCAAAAATATAATAATTTATATAATTATAATTATTTGTAGCCGGCTTGAATCACATTTCGAGTGAGCGATATTTGACTCAAAAAGGGCTTGATGATAACTTCAAACTCCTTTAATTCAAACTTTTTTATGATCTAATATAAGTTTAATTGTAAAAATTAATTTTACTTTATATTCATCATAGATATAAATATTATAATTAAATTTATTTCACATTTTAACTAATTTTAATATTAAATTAAATTTTTTTATTAAATATATATAATAAAATATTTTTTTTATTCAAAATTTAACACTGAACCAAACGAGGCCTTCAAGCCAGGCTATCCTATTCATAATGCAAAATTCATTGAGAAAAGGCATATTCATTTCCCAGCAAAATCACTTAACGTCACATAGTGCGTCAAAAAGTCAGCCGCACTATTTTCGATAACATGTACCCACAATTTAATGATGAATAATAACAATTTATCTTCATTACATGATAAAAAAAATGAAATTAATTTTTTTTTAGTTGTGGTAGATAATAAATTTTTGGGAGTGAATCTAATCAATAATTCATCAAAATTAGATATAATAATTCATCAAAAATAGATATAACAAATGTAAAGTATTCACTTCTAGAAACAAAATAATTAAACTATCTTTGAGCATAACATCTAAATCATTAAATATAATTTATATATCTATAAAAAATAATACTTATAACACTAAATCTTTGTAAAAAAACAAAGCTTGAAGCTTATAAAACAAATCACAACAATTAAAATCCATGTGTAATAATTAAAATCAACTTTAATGTTCAAAATATTTTAATATAAATAATTATATTTTAAGTGCTTAATAAATAAATATGATAATTTTATAATAAATTATTAATTAAATGGAAGAAAGACAAATTTAATTACCCTCATCTTAGAGCCTTAGGGAGAGATCAAGATTGGGCTTCTCTTCCTCAGCAGAGTCAGTATGATCAGCAGAAACAGAGCCCCACCGCCAGTTGAGGAAGTCCATTGTCTCAAATCTGCCGCCGGCGGCCTCCACCGCTGCCGCCGCCGCCGCCGCCCTGAAAGGTGGGAAATTTTTTCCACCGGAGGGGATTAACAAGCCTGCCGGTTCTCCGACAACGACTGCGGAATTGCAGCCGCGGGAGGAGACAGGGAGCGACGAGGTCGTGACTTCGGCCTCAGCCGCCGGCGTCGGCGGGTGGGGAGGCGGCGGCGGCGGCTGCGGGAGGTAAAGGTGGTGGCTGACGCTGCGCTCTTTCTTGTGGGCGTTCTGGTGGCCGCCGAGGGCTTGGGATTTGAGGAACTTCTTGTTGCAGAAGAGGCAAGGGAAGAGCCGGACGTGATCTTCTCTCTTCGTGGGGCTCAAATAAGACGACGAGGAGGCTGACGCCGCCATTGTCAACTTGAGGTCCAAGTTCATTAACTCCCCCATTTCCCCCCTTTGACGGCGCGACGAAGACTCTCCCCCTCTCTCTCCCTCCCTCTCTCTCTCTGTGTTCTCTCTGTTCTCTCGGCGTAGTAGTATGAGGAAGATATTTAGGATGCAAGAAGGAAGTTGAAAGCATGGCTATAGAAGGAAAGCACACGTGGAGTTTGACAAAATTTCTGTGATTCTTGGAGATCCCGACATGATTGATTACAGATAAGATGCTGATGATAAAAAGATCAAATTTTTAAATACAAATTCCGTAAAAAAAAAGTAGTAGTTTTACTATAAAAAAAAACCATATATTCAAATATAATTTCAAATTTTATGACTGGATATTAACCGTACAACAAAGTCCGTAAGATACGACACATACGTAACTTACTCGACTTATCTATCTATCGAATGAGCCGTGAATTATACACTACTTATATTAGTTATACAATGTATATAACTAACGTTAAGCTTTTTCGCTATTATGGCCTTTCAATTGAAAGCATTTTGAAATTGCGCTTAAGTTCACGATATTGAGTTACTCGCTATTACAAAATAATTTATGTTAGCTCAACGATGGATCTACAATCGCCTACCAAATAAATTGCAAAGTTATTATTCTATTGTACAGGTGGCGACAGAAAAAAAAAACAGGTATTGCCACTGCCTCAAATTTATGCCCGATTAGTTTGTTACGATGATACATCATAGATACTCGATATTAATTAAGAAAACAAGCAAAACAACGGGGAGAAATAAATTATAGAAAATAAATATAATACATGTGTCTTAATTATTAGAAATAAATTTAATTTACTATTGTGATATCTATTGATAGCACATATAAATTTATTGAAGAAAAATATTATTCGTGACCATGAATTTTATAAAAGAAACCTAGAATTTATTCTAAGGCCGTGAATTTTGAACATATTTTTTTATTTGATGATAACATATTAATCATATTGTAGGTATAAATTTTAACTCTTTTATTAAATAATTAATTAAGTTCATGCTGTGCTAATCTATTTGAATTGAATTTATGAAAAATTTAATCTATTTTACCTTTTAAAAAACACAATTTTCAAAAAAATGAGTCCACTTGTATGTTTTTAATAACTTACTTCATATAGTCGTGATTTTTCAATTTACCTTCTTAATGATCTTGAAAAATAAATATAAAATTATTTTAAAAATAAATTGTTTTTAGGTCATTTATATTTGAAACTATTACACTTAAATTATAATATAATAATACAGAATCAAATAAATAATATTCACATTTAAATTGCATTAATATTTGAAAGATATTAAGATCTATGACACATTAAACCAAATGTTGGCCAAGATTAACTTTTTAAAAGTTCGTTTGATTTAGATTTTATTTCGCTCAATACAAATTGAACTGTAAAAATTAATTTTACTTCACATCTAATACAAATATAAATATTAGAATTAATTTTATTTCACGTATTATATATTTTTATTATTAAATTTTTTTTATCTTATTAAATATTTAAAATATAACACTTTTATTTAAAATTATTTATAAAGAGATACATCATTTATAAAAATTATAATCTTTGTAAAAAATTTCATTTCATCAGATCAATTTTTATTTTTGAATTCTGTGTTTGATACTTTGATTGTATGTATATTTCGATAATATATGCAATTAGAGTTTTATTACATTTATGGCTTTTTTTACAATATATTTTAATTATTTTGACTCACAAATTTTTTAGGTAATAATAAAAGGAATTTCTAAACCTTAAAGCCTGAGTTTGTAAAATTTAATTTTAATAGGATTAAAATTAAATTATTTTCTTAAAAAAAATTAAATTTAAATGAAAATATTTTTCATTGAAAATTAGGAATGATGTGAAATAAAGTCAAATATTATGTTGAAATATTTGTGAAATGTGAATAGGTCAGTTATTATTTTAGTATATATATATAAGATGTGAAATAAAATTAATTTTTTATTTTAAATTATATGTATATATAATATGAAATATAATTAATTTTTAATATTAAATTTTATGTATGAGTTCTTGAGGTTTAGATCACATTATGAAAAGATTCAATAAATTTATTTATTTTAAAATTTATATTTGATGTGAAATAAATTTGATTTTAATGTCAAAATTTATATAAAATTTGAAATATCATTAGTTTAATATTAAAATTTGTGTTTGATATGTCGTGTAAGATTAATTTAACACAAATTAAGATAAACCTTAGCGAACAAACAATATATGGTTATGTTAAAGAGAGAAAAAAAAGGAAACTTTGACTTTTCAAAAAAAAGAAAGGAAACTTTGTGAGGTTTTAATAAGCCCATTAACGGCCCGTTAAAGATTATATTGGGCTGTTGCTTATGGGCCCAAGTTTTGTGACCCAAGTTCGATGATATTGATAATATTTTCTCCTTTTTTTATACTTTAAAAAAAATGATATAATGAAGAGATAAATGATTAGAAATATAAACGCAAGAGCATATAGATTTACATACAAAATATTAAAATAAAATAAAAAAATTATAAGTAAAGAAGGATATCATTGTATTAAATAAAGATGTGTATAGACGGAGATGCAATAGCTACAGGTTATACAGAATATCAACTTTAGTAAAATAGAATAGTATATATAGAAGCTCTAAAATTAAGACTGAGTCAAAATAAAATGAGTTTATACCCTATCAACCTGATCTTTGGCTTCCACCGCCTGATCCTAAATTCTAATTTTCATGTTTTTTTCTTAAAATTATCATACCTTGAGCTTTTCGGCCGAATCAAATAGGATTCGGGTCACTAAACTTTAACAAAAATTTTTACAAAAAATAAATGAAATGGAAATGCCAATCACCGTTATGCATGGCTAGCCATCTGCATGAAGGATGTACCGTCAACCAACCGTCCACGCTCATCAGTTGAGCAATCGTTGTGCGATAATATCAATGCGCACAGTTGTGCGAGCATGGCCCCCGACCCTCAAGAGGTCCACCACACGCCACATAGTCGTGTGCAACAGTCCCCTCATGGGCGGCCGTCTGAGCAGCAGCGCACAACCATCCGCACTCGTGCGGTCGCGCTTGCCTTGCACAACCATTTACACTTCTACGAGTAGCTATTTGCTCATTAGCAGCCATCAGCTCGTGCTGTTGTTTGCTCGACTGCACGCAGCCAATAGTCCAACATAGGGAAAAGGTAGAAAGGTCGGAGAAAGAAATTTTAGTTAATGTAGATAGATAAAATTATAAAATTATTAAAATTTAATGACTCAACATTCAATTTCAGAGACCTAACTTAGAAAATTTAGACAACGATATTAATTTGTAATTATCCCCTTTACCTCTGGGGATTAGATGCAATTTACCCTTATTATAACTTTATATTAAGAAAATTTCATTTAACACATTTTTCATCATTAAATAGCATTAATTTCGAACTATTATAAGCTCATGGCTGCTCTCTTTTCAGGGTTTATTTGAAGAGCTGGAATTGCGGGAACATGCAGTTCATTTGATAATCAGCTTTTAAAAAAAATCTGCATGGAACACGATGGACTTGAGCCGGAATTGCGGGAACATGCAGTTTATTTGAAGAGCCGGAATTGCGGGAACATGCAGTTTATTTGATAATCAGCTTTTAAAAAAAATCTGCTCTAATTTATATCAATTGAATCCGATGTTTTGAGAACATCAGTGAACATGCCGAATGCATGGAACACGATGGACTTGAGCTGGAATTGCGGGAACATGCAGTTTATTTGAAGAGCTGGAATTGCGGGAACATGCAGTTCATTTGAAAATCAGCAGGCTGATTATCCTTTTTGCCAGTGCCATGAACCTGGACCATATTTTTAACCACTTACATTAACTGAGATGTCCCTGGAGCATTCATGCATGATAGTACAGTAATTGAAGTTCCAATGAAGTATAGTATTATTCATCAAAAAAAATTTAAAAATAAATATTAAAAGAATAGAGAAATTACCTCTGGGTCCCTAAGGTCACGTGAGTATTTCAAATAGGTTCTTGATTTTAAAAATCTTTTAATAAGATCTCTGAGATCAACATTAAATTTTAATTATGTCCTTCTATGCATGAATTAAAAAAACAAAAAGATTCCCGGCCCCTCTTGCACCTTTGGTGGTGCCACAGACACTCAGGTCGTGACCGCAGCGGCTCGCTGTCGCTTGCGCTGTAGTAGGCCATGTGTGCAAAATGGGAGAGCACGCGGTCACATGGTGCTTGCCTCGCATGGCCTACACCTTTGCAGGCGACTAGGTGCTTGCCTCGCCTACCCTAGCGCAAGCCGTTGTAAGTTACCACACTCACGAATTGCGTGCCGGCGGCACTGCCGAAGGTGGAAGAGAAAAGAGATATTTTTATCTTTTTATTTCCTAAAGGAATCTGATTAAAACTTAATATTGATCTTAAGGGTCTGATTGAAGGATTTTAAAAATCAAAGATCTTTTTAAAACGTTCAAGTTACCTTAGGAACCCAGAGGTAATTTACTCTAAAAAATAAAGATAGTGATATATTTTTTTTGGTCAAGTTGCATGTAGCTCTAGAGATATTAAAATTTTATATTAGCCTACAAATTTTAAAATGAGAGATTTACATACAAAACATTGAATTCATCACAAATTACGCATTTTATCATGTTTTAATAAATATTACACATATCACACTCTGCTTATGGTAATAGAAATATAAGCAGAGTGTGATATGTGTAATATTTACTAAAAAATAGTAAAATGCATAATTTGTGATGAATTCAGTGTTATGTATGTAAATTCCTGTTTTAAAATCCAGCATTTAGGTGACGATATAACACATCAAGCTAATTTATGTACAAACACATCAAAACTACCTTAAAACACATCAAAAAAATTAAAAAAAAAACAAATTTCAACTCAAAAGATCTATTTTATGAATTTAAAATCATTTATTGAATATAATATTTAATATTTATGTCTGAGGGTATGAGTTGACAGAAATTCACATTCATCACATCAGAGGTGGTCCAAGCGTGTCAAATGGAATTATGCATTAATCTTATATGTCTATTATTAATTAATATGGTACATGAAAATGATTGAATTAAGGAAATAGATGCATGTTCATGTGTCTGCTGATAAGCTATATATATGCCTTTGCATGTCGGGCTAGCCGTCCAACCGAGTCGGACCGTTCTGGTCCAGTTTCGGTCCATTTAGCTAGTGGAACTCGATTTATCTAAACTGTTATCGTCGGATTAGTCTCGGCTCTGTTTGGTGAGACAATTGATTGGAATCACACCAGAATTGGGAATTGATTATTGGTTCTAATACGTACTTCGAACCAATTAGTTTTTTTTATATTTTCAAAGAAGTATACATGCATAAAATAAGTTTCAAATATTGACAAGATGGGAGGTGAAAGATTGCTCAGCTAGACACCAGTTGTACCTAAATGACTCGCAAGCCTGCAGGCCTGCAAGCCAAGGTGGATAAGTGGGGCCATGCCACCCGACCCTCACACGCCCTACCCCTCGTATAAAGAAAAACCAATTCTTGAACTGATTCTTTAAACGGGGATAGCATCGAAAATTGATTCTACATATTTCGATTAGTTCTACCCAAATCAATAATCGGTTCATCAAACTGATTGCGAGTAGAATCAATCCTGTGGCCAGCATTTATATTAAGATATTTTTTTGTAAATTTTATATTATAAATCACAACAGCTTAAGAAACATAATAGATATTTTAAGAGAAAATCAAATTTTAATAAGAAATTTTGTAAATATTTTAAATGTGGTGAAGAAGGCCATTATGCAAATAATTGTAAAAAAATATAAAAATTTTAGAAGAAACACAACTTCAAACAGTAACAAATTACTATAATATTATACAAGTAATTAGTTCATCAAACTGATTGCGAGTAGAATCAATCCTGTGGCCAGCATTTATATTAAGATAATTTTTTTGTAAATTTAATATTATAAATTGAAATTATTAAATATAAATGAGTAGAATTTAAAATACTAAATTTATTGCAACATGTTGCTAATTATGCTGAAATTGATTTAATTTTGGGTGGAATTTATTGATTTTTTTTTTTGATAAAATTTATTGATGTTTTAAAAGGTAATAAATGAAGATGAGTGAGGCACGTGTTGTGAAGAAGGAAGCAGCAGAATTTGGGCCCAGCGGCACCGGGCTTGGCTCAGGACTTGCCGGCCATGTTGGACCGGCCGGCGTCGCCCGGTTCGGTGGTCTGTCGGCGTGGACCGCGTGGTCGCCGGACCGCACGTCACATGGGGTCTCATGCTGCGCAAAATCCAAAACACACACAAAATTTCGTTAGAATTTTTCTATTAGTTTTCCAACTTTTATTATTATTTTTTATAAAAAAATATTTTAATGAATATTTAAAAATTCGGCGCCAGATCCGGCAACCGTTGTAACGGCTGAATTCACCGGCCACGTTCTAAATAAAATAATTGTTATCATGTTATTTAAAAATTACATATTAAATATGATCACATATATATATATATGTATAATAAAAAGATAAAAGGGATAATTACCTACATGTCAGTATGCCACACAATTTAGTTTTATTTATACTTTACACATCCATTCTTAGTTAATTACGCTATGCACACTCAAAATATTATAAAATCTTACATACACACATTTTAACTTATTTCTATTATAATAAGTAATCATAATTTTTTTCAATAACCTAACTATAGTTAGATTACAAAAAAATTGAGCCGTTCATCATATTATTTTAAGGATATTTAAATATATTCTGAGTGAAAATCCTAAAAACTTAGGAGGCGTTTGGTTCAGTGTTATCTCAATTTTATGTTATGTTATCTTTAAAAAATAATTGTTTGGTTTAATGACATCTTTAAATAATATTATAATTAATTACAAAAATGTCATTACATGATGACATCTAGATGTCACCCCAAATCGGGCGACATCTCAAGATAACACCGTCAATTTGTCATTATAATGTCAATAACTTCCAACTAAACAAAAATAATTTGGATAGCATTGATATTTTCTAATATCATAACATTGAACCAAACAAATGTCCATTGATGAATAACAATGACATTTAGATAACATGACATTTAAATAACATTGACATTGAGATAACACTGAACCAAACGTCCCCTTAATGTTTAGTGTGGTATTGAGGAAGAAAAAAATATGTATCATTAAGAGTAAAAATATAATTTTAATGACTTAGTAACAGAATATTTTTTTTTTCAAATAGATTTTGATTAAGTTTTTAACTCAAATGTGTGTATGTAAGATTCTGTAATATTTTGAGCGTGCGTAGCATAATTAACTAAAAATGGATGGATAAGGCATAAATAAAACTAAATTGTGTGGCATGTAGGTAATTATTCCAAGATAAAAATCAGTAGGAGAAAAATTTAATATAAAGGTAAATTAAATTTTAAGAAATCTGTAATACATAAGATAGAGTTATTTTTTTTTTGAATTTTATTTAGATATAAAATAAAATTAATTTTAGTATTATACGACAATACCAGCAAATTAAAATTAATCTAGAAAATGTTACGTGGCATTAAAAATTTAGATAATTTTGAAATTTAAATATCATTAACAGTTAGATTGCGTTTGACCAAATGATTTTTTACGTATCAACTTAATTTAACCTCATATAATGTCTCAATATTTTGAACAATTTTGGAATTCATATCGTTGTTCATTGAGCTACTAGTTCTGTGATCATTGCTTATCTCCGATTTTCAAGGCCCAACTATCGTGACCTCGAATATCCGTGCTCGATAACATCACAAGTATTTTTTTTTATAGTGATAACTCTCACACTTTTATTTACTATTTTGTTTTATTTGAACAAAATGTTTGCATGGGGCTATGGATATATATTATATATATATATATATATATATATATATATATATGTGGGCATGTGTGGGGGATTCCCCTTAATGAGTTAAAGTGGACCATTTGGCTCATGGCTGCCTGTGATATTTGGCATTATGTGCTTCCATCATGTGCTCCTACTTTAATGCATGGCTTTGTTGATCTCCACCTTCACAAGAAGAAAAAATGGTGTTAAGTTCATGTTGGAATCGATTTATTTATTTATTTTGAATCAATTTCGATTGAAATTTATCTCAAAAACAACTATTTTATCGATTCTGGTCGAAACTTTTACGTTTTGGCTGAAAATTTTGTGAACACGTGAAATGATGCGTCCAACTATGATTGATATAGAAATTAGGAATTAAAATCACAAAAAAATTATTGCATTATCATAAATATAATACAATTGAAAAAGTAAATGAAAAAAGAGAAAAAAAATACAATGTGAATAAGTGAATTAAAAAATTTTATTGATTATTTACTATATATTATTAGCATGACAAATTCTATTTATTATGGACTTGATGATTTAACTCAAAGTGATAGTCCCATAATTAGTTTGCATATAGGTCCTTGAAGTGTTAGAGATTTTATGTATTAATATCACTTAAGTTCTAGAGAATATAGAGTTTTTAAGCTTGCTTGTTCGTAGATTTTGAATTATATCGATCATAGCACTAAAATTGTCGATCTATTACTATTTGGTCCCTTTATATTTCGATATTTTGCGTGTTTGCTCAATATTGAATGTAACGTTGCATGTGGCAAAAGAATTAAAAATAATGAATCGATCTTCTCTCGTACCTAATTATTTAATGTCGCATTAATTCTTATTTAAAGTACAAAAGTTAAAGATTATCATAATCAATACTACAAAAATATAATTTTATTCATAATTAGATTTAAATAAACATCTAGTTATAAATTTAAATTTAATTTATTCATCTAAATTATAATAACTCAACTTATAAATTAATTATATAAGATATTCTCAAATGAATGTTGTTTTAGCTAGGGTGGATGCATTTGATTTAATGCAATATAAATATTAACATTATTTAAACATTAATGCTTGCTATATATATATTTAGCTTTTTATATCTAACAAGTTTATTTACATTAATTATTATTGAAATTCCAGCTTCTATAATTAATTAATCCTTGAAATGACATTCTCTAAATTCTTCGAAGTAGATGTACATGTACACACAATAACCTTAGGCCATATTTGATAGTCTATTTCATCCGATTTTAAGCATTTTGAAGTATATTCAAATGTCAAACAGGTCTGATCCATCGGATGAAACCAAATTTGTTTCACCAACGTGAAGCGGTTCCATGGCCACGAAGCAGAAACCACTAAAAACGTGGTTTCAGGAGATTCCCAATTTCTAAATTAATGTTTATTCAAACGGAAATAAATTAAAGTATATCCAAAATTAATTTTAAACTATTTTTTATCCAAATAGAATTTAAGTTTGAAGCCACTTCAAATTTTGAATCTGATTCTATTTATTTTAAAGTCAAATTCACTATCAAATAGACTCAGTCTTTCTCCCAATTCTTGCTATCATGATTAATTTATTTGTAGATGTAACATCTCAATGCCATTCAATTTTAGAATGATAATTTTATTATTTTTTTGAAATTTTTTTAACATGTTTTTGGAGCAACGAAAAATTTTCTCAAAATAATAATTTTTTGTGATCAAGCAAACCCTTAGGTCCAACACGATTGTTTCATAAAAACCCGAATTAGTTTTTTAAAATTTCGTAATTTGTAATACTACATTGGCCAATAGATCTAGACAAAACTGTGAAATATCATGCCTTTATAATGACTAGATATTCACATCAACTTATAACGATAACTCGGTAAAAATAAATATAAAGTATACAGTACATATGATTTAATATTTTGCAACTCGTGTATATTATACAACTTATGCTTTAAATTTTAAGAGCGAGTCGTGTGCACTACACGATTATTTTATAAGTTGTACGTTATATAAATTTCATGGGTCATGATAAAATCATGATATTTTATAATCTATAGTACATATAATTATCTGTTATAAAAAAATAATGATTTTTTATTGATGATATTTCATTATTTTTTTTATAGTATTATATTTAAAATTTTGATCACTTCTCACCAACGTGCATGAAAAAATGTGGGTGAATTTGGGGGTGGACAAAGGTACATCAGCACATGGCAAATTGGAGCCGCCTTGATGTCCCCTTACGGGGCCCACCAATGTGGCCCCACAGCCACACCCACACCCACACCCACACCCTATGTTGCTCAACACTTTTCAAAAAATAATAATTAAAAAGGAGATAACTAATAAGTTTTAAAGATCATCCACAAACTCAGGCATAAACATTAAATCAAGTGACACTATTTTACATTTAAATTCAACACTTTCATCTAATTTTTCTTTCTTTCTTCAATCTAGATCCAAATACATATTTAACGCGATTCATTAAGTTATAGAAAAAATAGTTAACAAATAAAAATTACAGTAAGATTCTTATCGCGAATTAGCATTTTCTCAGCATTTAAAGAAACAACTATTAATTAACATGTTCATAACTCAGATCGATTCTTAGAGGTGTTTGATTTAATGTTATCTAAATATTAGTATTATCAAGATATCAATATTATTTAAATATTTATACTTGTTTTAAATTATTATTTATCTAATTTACTATCATTATGTTAAAAATGATAATAAAAAATTAAGATAATCTTATTTTTCTTTGTTATAATTAAGGTGATATTAGTATTTACATTAGAATTAATTAATTACAATTTGAATCATACCTAGAAGATGCTAAATAAAGGAGGACACTTCCCTTAAGGTCCTTCTAGAAGGAATGAAGGGATCAAGCAAGCTGTTGACTGAGTTGGGAAAGACTATTAGGGAGAAGGCTGATCAAACAAAGCCGTGGGATCTTAGACAAATAATGAGTGACTTGTAGCCCGGAAGTTTTTTGGATCCGAAGCAGTCCTTGATCGGATCTTCCACAGACAAGTAAAAAAATCTATCCTTTATCATAAACGAGTGCATTTATAACCAAAAGGTTGTAGGTGAAATTAGGTGAGTTAGATGGGTTAGATGGGATTTATTAGTAAGGGTGCGACTGGGCGGCGTGACGGTGACAAAACCTATCATGCTGCCTAATAGTTTAGGGACAGAGGAAAGGTATTTCTCCTCACTATTTGATTAGATATGCATTGTTCGACTAAGTAACCTCCAACCAAGCAGGTTTGTCGGACTTGTTCGATGGTCATATTCTACTGGTTTCGCTCAGTGATTAAGTATGTATTTTCTTTGATTTCTATATATTGCATGAGAAATTTTAAGTTTTATATTAAAAAAACATTTTTAAAAATTGAATGGTGAGCAATTCTATAACTTTGACTTAATTTGGTGCTATGTTGGATCTAAAATTTATATTGAAAGGAGTTGAAAATAAAAATTTTGGACTAAAAAGAGAATGAATGGGACTTTGACTTATAAAATTACAAATAAGGGGGCAAATGCATAATTTTTCCCTTGACTTTGGTTGATGGGTACTGGGGATCCGGGTTAGAGTCGCCAGGTTATTAAAGCGGAAATTACAGATTAGTCCTTTACTTGTAGATTTCAGTTGATCTAAGTGATTCAATCTCAAATTTTCTCATCCAACGACCCAAATTAAATCAAAATTCAATTTTTGGCCTTTAAAGAGAATTCTACCTAACACACTCGGAGGAAGAGGGGATCAGATTCGTCGTTCTTTTAGATTTGAGGCACAATTGTAGTGAGCGAGCGTATGCTTAAATTTATTATTTATCTTATTCATGTTTCTCTTCTTTTTTATTTTTATTTTTATATTTTCTTTTTTTGTTCTTAGTTAGCATCATTTTTTTTAGTTATTTTAGGATTGAATTAATCTCGTATCTTTTGTCGGCCTTATTATTTATTAAACGCATAATTGGGTCGGGTAGGGTTCGGGTTGGGCATTTATTAAAAAATACTCTATAAAAGGATCGGATCGACCTGCCAATCCTACCCATTTATTAATCGAGTTGAGTTCGGGTCATGGATTTTGACCCATTTAATAAATGAGTCGGGTTCGAGTTGAGGCTATTCGGGTCAGATCAGATTCGGGTTCGACCCGAACCTGACCTGCCGACCCATTTTGCTACCCCTATATTAGAGAAGATGCTACTCCTCATAAAGTCATGAGCTCATCATAGTTGAACTGCTCTGTTGAAGTTGTTAGAGAAGAGCTATTCAAATAAGAGTGTTATCGATAAGATTACTCCATGTAGATTCATCAGCTCGTCATAATTGAATTGCTTCATAAAAAATATTAGAAAAGAGCTGTTAGAGGAGAGTTGTTCGACTAGGAGTATTAGAGAATATGTCAATCTTTGTAGAATTACCAGCTCGTTATAGTTGAATTACTTTGTGGAAATTATTAGAGAAGAGCTATTAAAAGAGAACTCTTTAAATATGGGTGTTAGAGGAGGTTACTCTCTTGTAGAGTCATCAGCTTGTCATAGTTAAATTGCTTCATGGAAGCTATTAAAAAAGGGCCGTTAGAGGAGAGCTGTTAAAAGAGGGCTGTTCGATTAAAAATATTAGAGAAGAGGTTCAAACAGTCTATCTGAATAGTTTATCAAGCCAATAATCGCAAAATATCAACTTTACACTTATAAATTTATATATAGATCTGCTGGAAGCATATAATGAATTTTCAAACCACTATCTCTACTGAAATTTTATTGAGTTCGGTCGGCCAAACCCAATAATTGTTTCTAAATATCACTACTTTTGTACATTTTTAAAATTTCAATAAAAAAATCAAATCTTCCACTACTTCATCTTTACTTTCAAGTTCATATCATCCACTGATTGGCTGCAAATAAAATTTTATGTCAACATCAAATAGCATGAATCAAATACTCCCTCCCTCATTTGGGTTATGATTTAAATGGTTAAAAATATTTATATTTAACTCATAATTATTATTTAATTTATAATTTAAAAAATTTATTAAAAAATTCTATAATTTATCTAATATTACAAAGAAAGACCTCTCACTACTAATCTGAACAGATTTTTAATTATCTTTAAAAATTCTTCAACTTTCAAAATTATATCATTTCAAATTTCATATCATTACTTTCTTCGTAAGCATCGATGCCGCCTCTCCGTCATCGCCACCTCGATCCTAGAGAGAGAGAGAGGAGGAGGAGGAGGCGCGCCACCTTCACACATGCTCCTTCCTCGTAGGTGTGCATGCACCCACCACTTTGCGAATGAGAGAGAGAGAGAGGAGAGAGAGAGGACAAAAATAAAAATAAAATTTTTAAAATTTTCAAATAAAATTTTCCTTAAGAAGCGTTTTGATTTAATGTCATCTTAATGTTATATTATATAATTTAAAAAATAATTATTTAATTTAATAACATCTATAAATAATTTTCTATTAGATTATGAAAATTATCAATCAAAAGATGACATCTACATATCATGACATCTAAATCACATAACATAATATCAAAATAATAATAAACTAAATGCCCCTTTAGATGCTAATAAAAATTATCAAATTGAATTTGTTATATAATAATTATAATTTACAGAAATTTTTATTATCATTAAATTTTTAAAATAAAAAAAAATCAGTAAATTTTTAAAAATTATGAATCAAATAAATAATTAATTAATATTTAGATGCCTGTTGTTGTGAGGTCGTCATGCTTCCATCATCCTAAATCTTTACTAATTATAACATCATCCCAGCACAAAACATAATTAATTAACCCCACCATGATCTGATCTTAACAAAATTAATTAATTAAGCGCGTCGGTTATTAGAGACCACTAATCACCAATTAAAACGATGATGAAAATGGGAATCTTAAAGCTTACGCGGGCGGTGCAAGCGCGTGCCGGATGGGGACCACAATGTACCGCACGTGCGCCGACAGTGATAGAAGTCGGTTGGGTCCGGCCAAACAGAAAATATACTAAATTGCATTTAAGCTTTCTGAGTCCAAAAATATATCACAGATTGATCTCATTATTTTTTTGAAGGAATAATTACATAAACGTCACATCATTTAATTTTATTTATATTTTACCTATCTTGTAACATTCTGTGATCTCATTATAGAGGTATTGTCTGCTTTGACTTTAGAAAAATTGCGTGCTTGAGTGCTTTCCAGGAGGTCATCCATTCTAGTGCTACTCTGGCCCAAGCACGCTCAACTACGGAATTTTTCATCATTAGGCTCACGGTTTTGCCCCAAAAGGCGCCTCTACTATTTGAGATCACGTCATCTACTTATATAACTCAGGATCTCCCTCCCTTTCCGTTGTGAGACGATTCATTCCTGCGCCCCTCTCACCACTCATTATTCGGCCTAGAAGCCTGCCAGGAGCTGTATTTTGCCTCAGTGATTCATTTCTCTTAGGACATCACCCGGCGTCACTCCCCGCCCTCTTCGGCCACGGGCGTCACATATCTATTCTTAGTTAATTATATCATGCAAATTCCAAATATTATAAAATATTACATACACACATTTTAACTTGTTTTTATTATAATGAGTAATCATAATTTTTCAATAACCTAACTATAGTTACATTACAAAAAATCTGAGCCATTCATTATATTATTTTAAAGATATTTAAATATATTTTGAGTGAAAATCCTAAAATTTTAATGTTTAGGTGACAGTAAAGAAAGGAGACATCAGCGATGTGAATTGATTTTAAGACAAATCAGCGCTTTAGCATGGTATTGAGAAAGAAAAAAATATGTACTATTAAGGGTAAAAATATAATTTTAGGGGAATTTACATACAAAATATTGAATTCATCAAAAATTACACATTTCACCATCTTTTAGTAAATATTATACATATCACACTCTTTTTACATTTCTATTGTTACAATAAAATCCATAAGCACAGTGTAATATGTGTAATATTTACTAAAAGATGGTGAATCCATAATTTGTGATGAATTCAGTGTTTTGTATGTAAATCCCTCATAATTTTAATAATTTACTAATTTTTTTTTTAAATAGATTTTGATTAAGTTTTAACTCAAGTGTATGTATGTAAGATTTTATAATATTTTGAATGTGCATAGCGTAATTAACTAAGAATGGATAGATAAAGCATAAATAAAACTAAATAGTGTGCCATATAGTTAATTATCTCTTTTCTGAAATGTATTTTTTTTAATTCTGATTTTATTATTTTTAAAAAAAATTTATAAGACTTTTTTACTATATCTTATCCGAAATTATATGTTTAAAAATAACACATAACTATTTTAAATATAAATTTAAATACAGCACCCACATACTAATTTTTATTTCTCATATATTATTTCAACTCAATTAAGATTCACACGTATAATTAAGATTATATCTAGCTCTTTATTTAAAGGTTAAGATTGCCCTTAAAATGAAACCCACGATCTATGTTTTCTTAAGTCTCTTTTATTTTAAAATTGTGTTCATTTATAATTTTTTTTTTCATGACTCTACCATTATGAATCTTTTTGAAAATAGTTAAATGTAATCTTCTTTAGTTGAGTTAAAGAAATAATTAACAGAAGTTAGCGCGGAGGGCACGCCTATAAATTCATATTTAAAATAGGAGGTATTACCGATAAATATTTGATTTAGGAGTGTCGCTTATAAAAAAAAAATTCTTTTGGGAATAACAGACGTAAATTCTCTTTTTTTTGAGGCATTTGCTTGAAGGATACCTTAATTATGCTAAATTACGTATTTTACTATTAAAGATAAAATATTATTTATATAATACTAAAATCTTATAAAATTATAGATTTTACATTAATTTCGGATAAAATTACACTATACGTCAAATTCTGAGATCTAAAATAATAATTTATAATTAAAATATTAAATTTTATGTTCTAAATTACTTTAACACTGAAAACTAAATCTAAAACTTAAGTCATAAACTTTAATATGACATTCTTTATAACATTTATTTTATCAATTAATTATATATAAAATTTACTACAAACTCAATCTAGTAAATGAAAGCTTCGATTATGAAATTATGAACCATACGTAATAGAATATAATTCATAAAAATAAATTAATAATTTAATTCATAGATTTTTTTAAAATGCCATGGCGAATATGTAATTTTTTAAGATTACAATATGATTTATGAAATATTTTATATTTAACGGTAAAACACATGAATTCTTTATATAAATCTCCCTATTTTATTTTGAAGGCAAATTGATCCTATTAATAAAAAAATTCTTAATTTTAGTCCTAAAAGTTATGTAACAGTTTTGCCAATTAGTCCAACCTTTTTTGTGTCTATTTTTCCTCTATAGAATATGAAATTCGACTACTTTTTATCAATTAGAACCATTATATATCTCCCTCATTTCTTCTATTTAAAAATTTAAAATTTTAAAATAAATAAATATAAAAATATTATAATTTAATTTTTCGTATCTCTTACTTTGTCTTTTTTTTTTTAAATTTAAAACTTTATAAATAAAATATTAATATTTTAAAATAATATTTTTAAAAAAATTTAAAAAAATTAGTGATTAAAAATAATTTGAAATTATAATGACAAGAAATTAAAAAAATAACAACTTTGTTTTAGATGGCACCAAACAATAATATTTTTATAATCTAATAATTTTTTTTTAAATTAGTTTTAATTTGCAATGCACTCCATATCTTAAAATCCTATCCTAAATTTACTCTAGAAAATAATTTGACATCTATATGTTAATTTAATTTTAAAATATTTTAATTAAAATTTATAATTATATTAAATAAAGTTTCAAAATATCGTGATTTTTAAATTTTTACGACTAAACAAATTGGTTAATCTGGCATGATAACTTTATTATTAGGAAGGTTGTGTCGGGATCTTGATGTTTGACGTATTTAATAAATAAGTTAGATACAGATAAAATATAAATAAATCGAATTAAAAATAAATTGACGTGAACTCGACGTTCTAAATCGAAGCATTGCCACCTCTAATTTTGGTTTGGGATTTGAAATTTGTTTTGACGTCTAACCAAAAGTTTACATCAAAATTATTTGAGAGGATCACAGTTCAAATAAATAATTGAATAGAATTTCGGTTTTGATTACAATTATTTGCTGCTTATGCAAAAATATTAAAGATTAAATAATTAATTAGGTAAAATGCATTTTGGTCCCTCACCTTTGATGCTCAGAACATTTTGGTACGTCGATTAATCACTTTAAAATATAAAAATTAAAACCTAAATCATGCCCGTCAATCAGTTTTTAACTGTATATTTTTCATCTGAAAACATATTATGTAAACAATATTTCATTAATAAAAACTAAAACATAAATCATGCCTATCAGTTTTTCATTATCAAAAACTTAAATCAGAACTAATCTAACGATTAACTGACTTTTTCAGTTGATAAACCGCAAATATCAGTTTTTAATTATATATTTTTTATCTCAAAATATATTATATAAATAATATTATAAATTTTATGAATTATTTAAAAAATTAATATACTATAAAAATATTTTGAATTAATTTACTTAAAAAATATTCACAATAATAATAAATATAATTACTATCAATAATAATAATAATGAAATATTTTGTCCATAAAATATTTTAGGTAAATTATAAAAAAAATATTATTATTTTTTATATCAAATGATATATATTTAATGTTGAATTGATTTTTTTATTTTTTTGATAAATTTAATATTAATTTTATAAATTAATTAATCTAATATATTGTTTATTAAAATTTTAAATGCTAACATCTTAGTACCAAAAAATTCACAAGTGAATAACTAATTGGACATTTTTATATATGTGTGAATAGAAAATTAGACATAAAAAGAGAAAATATATTTGACATTACATTATTTATAAGTTTAGAACTATAATTTTCTAAAATATATTTAATAAAATAATTTAAGGCAAAGCTTAATATATTAGATAAATAATTTCGGTTAATCTAAGAACCTAAATGAAAATCATCGATTTCAATAAAATGAAACTTAGCCCTCACCCATCGGTTTGGTTGATTGAAAATTTTGGTTTAATTTATTTGTGTTTGATTTGATTTGATTTTACGATTTTTAGTTTTTTTTTTCTATCCCTACTCATTTGTTTTTCAAAAACTTCATGTTGGTCACTAGAATTTAAATACTTCTACGGCAAAAGTTGTGTTAAATGACTGGTCAAGCACTATATATTTATTGTTCGGGATTAATTACCGTTTATTTATAAAATTAAATTTAATAAAGTTAAAATTAAATTTAAATAAAAATATTTTTTATTAAAAATTATGAATAATGTAAGATAAAGTTAGTTATTATGTTGGGATATGTGAAGGATGTGATATAAAGTTAGTTATTATGTTGGATCCAATATGTGAGAGAAGTGATATAAATTAGTTATTATTTTAATAATATGTGTAAGATGTGAAATAAAATTAATTTTTAATATTAAATTTTATATGTGATGTGATATGCCTACTTAAAATTAAATCAGATTAATTTTAATTTTAAAACAAATAGAACTTAAATTTTTATGATTAACTTTTAATTATATTTTTATCTATAAATTTTAAAAATTTACTGACAAATTTTTATATTTGACTTATAATTGCACTTTAATTTATGAGTCTGAAAAACTTACTGACAATAAAAGTTTCTGGAGTTAAGCTTATTGTATATTCAGGCACACAAAATATTTTTTTATTAAAAATACAGAATAAAATAAATAATTTTCTCATCTCTCCCTCTCTAGAGGTGTATAAATAATGATTTAAATTAAAAAATTAAACAGAATCATTTAAATTTTGCCACTTGTTTTGGTTTAGAATTAAACGGTTTGATGATGATTTAAAATTTTGAGTATTTTCGGTTAATCAGTTTGGATTCGATTTCACATATTTGAAAACTAAACAGACTAAATTAATTGATTATTAAATAAAATTATATATAAATATAATTTTGATTATATTGTGAAGTTGATTATATAATTAAACCTAAACTATTGTTACTTTTTTTTGTTAAGTCTATTATGGTGATGCAATTAAATTATTTCATGTGCTTGAATAATTTTTATAAACTGTTACCGAGAGCTAAGGCAATTTTTTATTTAGCTAAATTATTTTTTATTTTAAATTACCCTTTAATAAAGGTTATTATAACATTTGTATGTAATATTATGAGAAAAATTAAAAAAAATTTAGATAAAAATTAAATAAAAAAAAATAGTTTTAATCAAACCAAACTAAACCAAATGATATTTTTTTTGGTTAATTTAGTTTGGTTTATAATTTAATTTGATTAGTTTAATTTTTTTAAATTTAAAATCAAATTTGATCTTTATTTTTAATTTGCTCACCAAACTAACTAATTAAACCGAATGCACACTCCTCTCTCTCTTCATCTACCCTTTTTTAATTAAAATTAACGATCTGTCAGTAAGTTGTTAAAACTCACGGTTCAAAGTATAGTTAGAAGTTAACTGTAGGGATATATTAATAAATTTTTAAAATTTATGGACTAAAATATAATTAAAAATTAATTATAAAACTTATTAGTAATTCATAATTTTTTGTTGATTTATCTTTTATTAAACATTAAAATTGATTGACCAAAAAGAATCAGAAGTATTTTATAATGGTAGAAAAAGATAAAGTGAATAAAAACAATTTAAAAAAGTGCAGTAGTTATTGTAACAGCACCTAAAATGCTAACAACAGTTAAAATAAATAAAAAAAAAGATAATTAACTATATGATACAATATTTAATTTTATTTATGTGTTACCCATCCATTCTTAGTTAATTACGCTATACACACTCAAAATATTACAAAATCTTACATTCATACACTTGAGTTAAAACTCAATCAAAATCTAATTGAAAAAAATATTTCGTTAGTAAATCATTAAAATTATATTTTTACCCTTAATATTATATATTTTTTCTTTCTCAATGCCACACTAAAGCGTTGATTTATCTTAGAATTAATTCACATCGCAGATGTCTCATTCCCTTGCCACCACTTAAATATCAATGTTTTAAGATTTTCACTCAAAATATATTTAAATATCCTTAAAATAATATGATGAATGACACAGATTTTTTATAACCTGACTATAGTTAGGTTATTAGAAAATTATAATTACTTATTATAATGGAAATAAATTAAAATATGTGTATGTAAGATTTTATAATGTTTTGAGTGTGCATAGCGTAATTAACTAAGAATGGATGGATAATGTATAAATAAAACTAAATATTGTGGCATGTAGGCAATTATCCCAAAAAATAAATAAATTGGAAGCGCTAAATTTAAGGTTTCGGAAAACAGAGGACTAAAATGTTATAATCATCAAAATAAATAAATAACAAAATATTAAATCGAATTACTGTAGAATTACAACATTAAATAATTACATCGTGTTGATACTAAAGTCCTCTGTTAGTCGGAGCCATTCATGACGACAATATGAGTTTTCTATTAAATTAAAAAAATAATGAAAAATTATATATGCCACGTACACAAGAAATCACTATTTCATATTTTAAGAGTTGATAAATATTTTCAAGTTTAAAATTTTGGGAGAGAGTGATCGAACATAAGTTATGCCATAATACTAAGGTATCAGAGAATTAATTTGGTTTTATATCAGACAGATCTCCTATTAAAGCTATTCATTTATTGAGATGTTTAATGAAAAGTTTAAGGAGAAAAGGGAAAATCTATATTTAGTTTTTATTGATTTGAAAAAAACTCTGGGGAGTTTTTGAAAAAAAAAGGTTTGCACTGCTTATATTCAAGTTAATAAAGATATGTATAAAAGAGCTGTTATCTATGTTTGAATATAAGTAGGTTTGACTAAGAATTTTTCTATTACAGTTAGATTACACAAAGGCTCGGCTTTAAGTCTGTATCTTTTGCTTTAATTATGGAAGTTCTGACTGGACATATCCAAGATGAGATGCCTTAGTGTATGCTCTTCGCAGATGATATTATTTTTATTGAGAAAATTAAAGATAGAGCTAAAGCGAAACTCGAGCTTTAGAGAAATGCGCTAGAATCTAAAGGTTTCATCTTAGTAGATTAAAAATTGAATATATTATAGAGTGCACATTTAGTCAAGAAAGAAATACTTATATTGAAAATATGACAATTGGTGATCGAATTGTTAAGAAGAGTGAGCCATTTAAATATCTTGGATCAATCTTTTAAAATGATAGTGAAATAGATAATGACATCATTAGTAGAAGTTAAACAGAATAGGTAAAATGGAGAAATCTTCTGGCGTGTGGTGTATTATGTGATAGAAAAATCTCATCCAAAATTAAAGATAAATTTTATAAATTATAGTAAAACTAGCGATGATATATAGTGCTGAATGCTGACCTGTAAAAAGAAAACATACAAATAAAATAAATACTACAGAAATGAGAATGCCAAGATGGATGTGTGAATATACGCAAAAGAATAGAATGAGAAATAAGTATATCTGAAAGAAAGTTGGTATTGCACCAATTGAAAATAAATTTAGAGAAAGTCAGCTTGGATGGTTTGAATATATAAATCGTATGCCGATTGAAGCTCAAATTAGAAAAATCGAGTTATTAGATCTTGCCCATGTACAAAGAGGATGAGGATGACAAAAGAAAATATGACAAGAAACTATAGGAAGTAATCTTAGTTATTTAGACTTAGACAAGAATTTGTTAACTGATAGAACGTAATGAAAACAAAAGATTTATGTAGCCGACCTCTCCTAATAGAATTAAGGCTTGATTGTTGTTGTGTGTATAAATGTTTTCAAGAAAAATACTATACAGAGGTCCCTTGGTCAAATATTGCAAAGTTGGTTAAACGACTGGATCAAATAATTGACTAGCGAATAATCATTTGTCATATCATAGTCATTCTATAATGTGACGGTCTCCCTTTCAGGGATAAAGAGAAGGTATCTGTCACTAATGCCTGAGTTATTGGGAGGTATGGGGAGGTCCAGCCACTATCACGCTGCCCAGCTATTATTTTATTAATGAAGCCTACCTAATCCCATCTATTACTTTCTTATTATAAATAGCCTCATTTATGATAAAAAGAGATTTAATTCAAAAACTCATTTATGATAAATAGCCTCATTTATAATTTAAAACTTTAGTTTACTAGATTATTCACTAAATTAATAATTAATCTATTTGATAATTTAGTGCATTAAAATGTTAAATTATGATTAATTTATTAATCATTGAGAATGTGTAACAGTTCTCTTTTTCCAAATCATTTATTAAATTACATATGATGGGAATACAGTTCAAAGTAGACACTACTAATTTAATCATATAGAAAATAGTTAATGCAATGTAACAGTGTAAATATTTTTGAAATATATATATATATAACGCATAAAATTATATACATTCCAAATACATTAATATTACTTAGATTAGCTATCAAATGTAGTTATATTAATTATCAACTATAATTTATTCATATAAATATTTTAAAAATAAAAAAATAAATACTAAATATTACTCAGTGATAAAAGATATTAATTATGTCATTTTTGTAATTCAATTTTTGATAACACTAATATAATATTTCATAATTGTAGAAGTAATATCATTTTAAAAAATAATATTATAATATCTCAATTACATAATATAAAATTTTAAAATTATCGATTCATAAAATATGTTTATTTATTTATTTATTTATTTTGCAATTGGCAAGGATTGGTGGACATAAAATAGGCAAAAAAAATGACAATCTTTTAGAATTCATAGCTTATCTAAAAATTTTAATATATTTTATTTATTAATTAGAAAAAATTATGAATTAAAATTTGTGCTACTATTATGCCTAAATTTTAGAAACCTTAATGCTATTTATCCATTTTTTATATTAAAATTTGTGCTAAATATAATATAAATATTAAAACTTGATAAGAAATTTCTCAGGGCTCAAATTCGAGTAAAAATGATGTTTAATTTGAAGAAAATTTTTAATATTTTGTCATCTTGGAAAATTATAGCTAAAGGCATCTTTTATGTGATCATATCTACTGAGGCTCTGTTTGGTTGAAAGAAAAAAAATGATATGAAAAATTTTTGTGAAAATTTTTAGAAAAATATGCATGATTTAAAATAAAGTAAGTTAGTTATATTAAAAATTGTGTTGGATATGAAATAAAGTGATTGTTTAATGTTAGAATTTATGCAGGATGAGATATAAAATAATTTTTAAAATTTTTTTAAAAATAAATTTAAGATTTTGACCATGACTAAAATAAGTCATTTTTTAGTCAGTTATCAAATAAATTTAAGATGTTGATAAGTAGAACATATATCGATGAAAAATGAATAATAATATGATTTACTCACTAATCACTAATAACATATATTTTGTAATTAATGAAATTAAATAGTCATATTATAATGAGATGATCAAGTAGCCCATTAATGCTAAGGAGGTCCACATCGATTGGGCCTCCTCAAGTCAAGTGGATCATCGAGATGACCCAAGGAGTCAATCGAGTTAAGTTGGAGCATATCACAACGATAGCTCTCCAAGAATTAGTATTACACATTCGGTCTATGAATTCAATTTCAAATAAAATTACGAATATAAGAAAATATTTAAGTAGCTCAAAATTGCATCACCTATCTAATTGAATTAGTTAACACACATGTGATATTTCTATCATCTGCAAAAACATGAGATATTATAATGTTGCATTTAGGATTAATAATATCTATTGAATTAAAATTTAGTTATTAAAAAATGAAAACACATGAAATTATAGCTAATCTAAATAAAACTTATTTAAATAGTTAAATATAAAATCATTTAATTCTCCTATTCATGTCCTTCTTACCATCCCTAGTTCCCCAAAATTCCCTATAAATACTCATAAAAAAATTAAATTATCAAGGAAAAAACTCATAAAAAAATTTAAATTATTAAAAAAAAAAACTAAAAAAAAATTCAATTATCAAGAAAAAAAACTCATAAAAAAAGTTCAATTATCAGAAAAAAACTCTATAAATATGACTAGCTCCTCCCTTTCCTCCTTCCCCCAGCGCCCAACCCCCTTTCCCTCCTCTCTTTCTTCTTTTCACTACAAAACTGAAACTTTTTGCTCATCTCCTTCCCTGTTCCTTCATCCATGGCTTCCATTTCCATCTCAATCTCCTCCAATCCAGCAGCACACCGCCGGCACCACCATCGCCGGCGACTCCCCACGTTCTACTGTTGCTCCCCCTCTCAATCCGTCCTCGACCTCCCAGCTGCGGCTCCCTCTTATTCTTCCAGCTCCCACCTCAACAGCCATTTTACGTCTTCTCCAGCGCCGACGAGACAGGAAACAAGCCGGAGATTTAACCAACCCAAATGGAACCTCTTCCAGAGCGCGGCGGCCGCGGCGCTGGACGCCGTGGAGGACGGCTTCATCGCCAACGTCCTGGAGAGCGGCCACGCCCTGCCGAAGACCATCGACCCTGCGATCCAGATCGCAGGAAACTTCGCTCCCGTAGGCGACCACCACCCTCGCCAAAACCTCCGCGTCGTCCACGGCCGCATCCCGGCATCGATCGACGGAGTCTACGTCCGCAACGGCGCGAACCCCCTCTTCTCGCCGGTAGCTGGACACCACTTCTTCGACGGCGATGGGATGATCCACGCCGTCCGCATCGCCGGCAGCCGAGCCTCCTACGCCTGCCGCTTCACGGAGACAGAGCGATTTCGGCAGGAGCTCTCCCACGGCCGCCCTCTCTTCCCCAAAGCCATCGGCGAGCTCCACGGCCACTCCGGCATCGCTCGCCTCCTCCTCTTCTATGCCCGCAGCCTCTTTGGCATCGTCGACCCCTCCCGCGGAGTTGGCGTCGCCAACGCCGGCCTCGTCTTCTTCAACAATCGCCTCCTCGCCATGTCGGAAGACGATCTCCCTTACCACGTCCGCATCACCGCCGCCGGCGATCTCGAGACCGTCGGCCGCTACGACTTCGACGGTCAGCTGACTTCCTCCATGATCGCTCATCCCAAGCTCGACCCGGAGACTGGCGAGCTCTTCGCGCTCAGCTACGACGTCATCAAGAAGCCATACCTCAAATACTTCCGCTTCTCGCCGGCTGGCGAGAAGTCGCCGGAAATCGAGATACCTCTAGAGCAGCCCACCATGATGCACGATTTCGCCATTACAGAAAACTTCGTGGTCGTTCCCGACCAGCAGGTTGTGTTCAAGCTCCGCGAGATGATCGGCGGCGGATCGCCTGTGGTCTACGACGAGAAGAAGACGGCTCGTTTCGGAGTGCTCCGGAAACGAGCCGCCGACGCGTCGGAGATGCGGTGGGTCGACGTGCCGGACTGCTTCTGCTTCCATTTCTGGAATGCGTGGGAAGAGCCGGCGGCAGAGGAGGTGGTGGTCATCGGCTCCGGCATGACCCCGGCAGACTCTGTTTTCAACGGGACCGGCGAGAACCTGCGCAGTGAGCTGACCGAAATCCGGCTCAATCTCCGGACCGGCCGGTCCAGCCGCCGACCGGTCTTGGCCGACCGGAACATGAACCTGGAGGTCGGGATGGTGAACCGGAACCTCCTCGGCCGGAAGACCCGGTTCGCATACCTCGCCATCGCCGAGCCCTGGCCCAAGGTTTCCGGCTTCTCAAAGGTGGACCTTGCCGGCGGCGAGGTCCGGAATTTCGTCTACGGCGACGGGAAGTTTGGGGGCGAGCCGTACTTCGTGCCGGCGACGGGCAGCTCCGGCGCTGCCGCATGTGAGGACGAGGGGCACGTGCTCGCGCTCGTGCACGACGAGCGCGGCGGGGGTTCGGAGCTGATCATCGTGAATGCCGCGAGGATGGAGATGGAGGCGAGGGTGGAGCTTCCGGCGAGGGTGCCGTACGGATTTCACGGCACGTTCATCGGAGCAGAGAGCATGGAGACACAGGCCTGACCTGGCGCTGACGTGTCTGTTCGTTATTGGACTGAGAAGGCCACCTGTGGGATCAGCCTTCAAAGATCCCCGGAGCTTTTCTCAAATTTCTCCTTCGCGAGCAGTAAATATTATCAGTGGTTCTTTTGTAATTATTGTTAGTTTGAGGGGCCAGCTTGTAGCTTTTTAGGGGCAATAGCTATATAGAGGTTGCCGAGCTCAGCAGGTCTCTTTTTTTTAATAATAAAAATTAAATATTTAATTTTTTTTGCTCTTTAATTTTTCACTTGATATATCGAGCGTGCCAGCGTGGATATTCGGTCTCAATCGCTCAATGGGCCCACACTATTAAAAGACAGTAAAGAAAATATTTGTCATTTCTCTACTTAACAAACTATTGCTGTTATATCAAAATAAATGACAATTATATTTTAGCTACGCAAAAAATAAAAAATAAATATAAATTAAGAATATTTTGTGATTATAATATAACATATTGTGATTATACATAAATATTTATTTATTTATTTTTATCGAGTATCTCGTAGCTTTACGTAACCTAAAGCTTTTTCATCAAGCGTGAGGTCTACGAGCGCGTGCATCTGCTTGTGATCGGATCTGAAAAACTATACCCGCCGTGCAGTCGGATTCAATAATTTTTAAGGAAGAAACATTAAGATTGCGTTAATTGGCGTACGAAAAGAAGAATTGATTTCTCGATCAAATCAATCAAAATCACTCCGATTATAGATGATGTAATTGCATGAAATTGAAGCCCTTAAGTAGCACGAATTGCAGCCACAAACAATATTTTCTAAATTGGAAGTGAAGCCAACCGACCAAGATTAATGGCCGTGGGGCCACAAGGAATATATGTAACGAAATTATGAATGAGTTCTCTTCTGTCACGGAGAAATTGAAGGAAGACATTCTCTGGCTTACACGTTTTAATTTGGTATGGATTTAATTATCTGATGATGATGATATTTTCATTTATTTTGGGTCACATCTGATTTTAAATTCTGGGTTTGGTATGGTTCCGTTATAATCCGTTCAAAGTGAAGAACTGAGAGTTCGAAAATTCCAGATATGACGTATGGTTGTTTGAAATTTTTTTAAAAATTTCAATTTTTAGTTCATAAATTGTATAAACACAATTTAGTTTGAGAATTAAAAAAAATTCAAGGCATTTAAAAACAAAAGTTCAAACATTTTTCTTAGAGGAAGGATTGTGATGCAATTAAACTAAAAAGTGGAGATCATGCTGCAAATTATGAAAATAGTGGATTGGGATTGGAGATGGTCAAATTACAGAGACCTACATGCCTTTTTTTTTTATAATTTACTTTAGAAATCAAAAGTTAATCATTTAGTGTTGATTTTTTGCTACAGGAGTAAATTTTGTTAGTTAAGATGTCATTTGTCAAAATGTCATGCAATAACGATCAGTTATAGGAGTTCTTCGAAACATTATCTCAAAAGAGCGGTATTCGCCGAGAGACATATCCACAATGATGTTTTTAAAAGAGATTCTCAACGTGTTTAGATAAACTCATCGGCTTCCTATATAATACTATAATAAGATTGTTAGAACCTTCTCTAACACCCTTTGCCGAACAGTAGCTCAAGTCGAATAGCAGCTCAACAGCAACCCCTTGCCAAACAGCGTCTCAAAGAGATATCACCAGATCGTACCCTCCGTACTACTATGTCAATTCAGTATTTAAGATCACATGGGAGTTCATTGCCTAATCGTCCTTTACAGGAATAGGTATCAGATGTGACAGACCGTACCTATTATGTCCCCATTCTCTCCAAGCTATAAATAATGAAAAGGAGGAGAAGCTGAAGTGGTCCCTCTCTCTGGCCGAGCTGCCCCTCTCTCTCTCTCTCTTGTATTCATTTGGTTTCCCTTTAGAGACTCTCAAGTTTTGTAAGAGAAGAGATTTAATTAGTTGATTCAAATCACCTAGACGACAAGTAGTTTTTTCTCCAGACACTCGGATATTCACGTAAAAATCGCCAACCCATTTCTTTCTGTTGTAGCGTATTTTTTTGCATCAACAGAGATATTCTTGCTTTTCACTTATCGTTAGAGCAGTGACATTGGGCATGGAGCAGTATTAGTGCATCAAGCGGATGAGTAGAGATTAATGTTGTCATCTTATTTGTAGCAAGAAAAAAGCAGCTGTCACCATAAAACTGTTCGACAGAAAGAGCCTAAAGAAGAAATTCATGAGTTTCCTACCTGGTTTTCTTGAGATTCTCGTATTATAATTTCACGCAGCTCTCTAATTTTGTTCTCTGTCTATTCATTAATTTGTATCTTACTCTGCTTCTCGAGGATGTTGTTGACATCAGTTGGATAGCTCGGCTATTGCACTCCGCCCTCGAACCTTAAATTCTCTAAATTCTACCCAACGCGGTATTTGAGGCAGTATCGACATAACTTTGGTTAAATATGCTTTCAATGGCACTGACTCATTGATCATGTGGCTGTGGTGAATTGAATAATTGATGATGTGATATAAGGAATAGTCAATCTTAGTACTAAGCAACATGCTTTCTACAGTAAGACTAAAATGATCATTTATTTGAAGAACAAATGAACTCATCAACACACAGTCACACACTACTAGCATGGACATTGAAATTTGTCAAAAAATTTGCAGCCACCAATCTCTGAGGCATCATGTCTTAGACTCGAGTTCTAACGAGTCTATCGTACCAAAAATAGGGAAATCGAATCTAATGGTTAGAAAAGAGACTAAGAACATATATATATATATAGGTAAAAAATGAATAAAAAATGAGATAAGTATTTTTTACGCGAAACTCATAAAAATAATAGATAAGATAATGCTATGGTAGAAAGGAATGATAAAACTTTGAAGATACTCAGTATACTGGGGAAGGTGACTAGGTAAATTGTCAGTGTAAGGAGTCAAAGAGCCTGAAGGAAGAGGAGCATTGAAAAGAGAATTTTATGGAATTTTGGATTTGAACTTGTTTCCCTTTATTCTCGAGACTATTTATGTCATGGTAAAAAACACGATAGAATCATTAATAGCTGTTTGGGTAATCATGTGCTTCATTATTATATTCTGTGTATGACTTTGATGCGATTTTATAGGAGACGTGGGTGGCACTGTGGGCTTTATAAGTACATGATGGGCACTCAACATGGGAGAGATGTAGTGTTAGAGTGACCATTAGGCTAGTTTAAAAGAGTGTTTAGCTGCTTGAGAGTCTTTTTAGGAGCTGTGGGCACTAAATTATTTATAAGAACAGTCAAGGTGATAGAGACTAGAGGGGATTTAGAGGTAGTGAGACTACCTAGTATTTGGAAAGATAGAGCACAAGACATTTGCTAGACGGAAATTCTACCATCGTTATTGGAGATATCCTACTTTCATTATGTAGAGCTACTGGAAATAGTTTATGCTCGAGTTTTTTTATTGTCTTTAAAGCACATAGGGTTACACTTATATACAAATCTGCCAACAAGACGACTGAATTTGTAGTTACTTTTACTTACATAGATGATATAAGATGGAATTAGAGTATATATTTTTCACCTGATTTTTGCACTATTCTCTCTAAGGATCATGATTATTGTATTTGATGTACTTGTTTTGCTTTTTATAATATCCTCGGCTTTGGGCGTGTTTCAGAGAAAAGAACGTTTAGCTAGTCAAAGTCACTCCTTCATCTTTGGTTGTTCGCGTTTAGGCCTTGATTGTGTTATTAACCCACATTATCCACATGTATGGCTCAAATTTATTGCCTAAATTCGAGGTAACAAAGTCCTCTCATTTTCAAGTTTCAAAAAAAAGTTTCAAAAGTCCTCTCATTTTGACACTAACTTCAAATTTTTGGAATAAATTTGAGAATCTACAAGAAGATGTTAGGACACTATAAATACTTATATGTAAAGCTATCACATATATAACCTACATGCTTAAGTTTATAGGCTGGTTGGTACTAGAGATTTAACATAGTATCAAACCAAAAATTTTAAATTCAAATAATGGTAACACTTAACTATCTTTAACATAAGATTGAAAAACATTGTTACATGTTGGAAAGAAAAGCAGCTTTCATGTGAAAATGAAGTTTAAGAGAGCTTGTCAAATAAAACCTAGTCAAAAAAAGAATCAAAGATTTTGTCAAATGTTGAAATGTTGATCCATGAGGTTTGACAAGGGATGAATTCTTAGAAACATTAATTCAATCTAAGGATCAAATTGATGTTTAAAAATCTCAAACGAAGGCGTACCATGAACGTAAACTTCGAACTGAGGATTTGATCTTGTATTGCAAGAAACTTCAATAAAGAAAAACAATAACATTCAAATTAAGGATTAGAAAACCATATTCAAAGAAGTGCTTGAAGAAGTAATTTTTGAAGAGCGGTATTAAACTTTATGAAGATCATCAAATTCAAAGAAGTTGTCAATCTGGAAATTCAATGAGAAGAGACTTCCTCTAACAAATGAAACATGTGCTTAATTTAAAAGCCCAGTAATGTCAAGCGGTTACAAAAATGTGACCACGTGGATTTGTCATTAATTGAGCAGGAGCTAGATCGATCATTAGCTAAACTGTTAAAGGAAGTGCCAGCATTGACAGTGATGATAAACATCTATTGAGAGCATTAGAAAATCTTTGTTAAGAGATTAAGTTCAGTAATGTGGATATAAAGCAAGTGTGATTCCATCTTTAAAGTTCTACTATTGTCAGCAGAAATGTAAAAGAAAAGAAAAGAGCTTTTTTTTTTTGTTCTATTCAAGTAATGAAACCTAGATGAAGAGAGCTAGCCAAAAAAAATCCAATATAGTTTGTTAAAGCATGGGTCGTTTAACATCCTACACAAAATCCCTATAGTTACATATCTTGTAATTAGAACAAGATTCTTAGAAGTGTGTTTTAATATTATTTTGCGCTTTTAAATCTCTAGTTGAAGGATTGTAATGAAAAATCTTGATTTTTTTATCTCTTTGTTTGTTAGCTTTATCGAACAATTTTTTTTTTGATAAGGTTAGTGTCTTTCAATAACAAGAAGTGATTTCAAAGCTTCACTTTAGTATGACTGTGAAGATGATAGACTCTAAAAGGAAATTACACGTCACCGATGAATCTCTAAATGAAGCTAGCAATGATGAAGCCTAAAGAATGGTAAGATGTGGATGAAATGATCATTAGCTATATTAAGATGCGATTGAATGAAGGGATATTCCATCTAGTGGAAGAGGAGACAACCATCTCTATAAAGGAAGTTGGGGGCCTATATTAGAGGTAAATAGTAGGCAATAGAATATTTTATATTATAAATCTTGTTACGATGAAGCTTCAGGAATGAACTTTTATCTTGAAGCATCTTAACAATATGTGGAATGGTATAAATCAACTTAAGATGATAAAAATGATGTCGTTTGATAGCGAACAACATGCCCATTTCCTCCTTACATGATTGCTCGAGAGTCGAAAAGTACTTGCGGTCTCCCTTAGCAATAATTTACCAAATGGAGTCCTTTTTATGAACCTTGTTACTCCAAGCTTGCTGAATAAGGAGACTCAAAAAAAGCATCTAGCAATGAAGACACTATTACTGAAGAAGATTCAACCCGACAAAAATTTATCATACAGGTTGATGAAGACACCTAGATACAAGCATTCCAAGTAACAGTTAGCTTGGTATCCATTTCAAAAATAAATATGAGTTTTTTGGGGATCCCTCCATATGACTATGAGAAGGAAGTTGAAGGAGTTTGTTGAAAAAAGTCTTATTGAAGAAGTTCGCCATCAAAGAAAGTTTTCTTGAAGATTTCATTGGATGTTGAAACCTTGATCCAAAGATTTGGCAAAAGGTTCTTGAAAAAATCAACAAAGTCTAAGGATCAAATTGCGGATTGAAAACCTCGAATAAAGATAGGCCATCAATGAAGGCTATAAACTAAAGGTTTTTGGTCCTATGCTGAAAAAACTCTTGTGAAAGAAAATTTTGGCATTTAGACTGTGGTTTTCAAAACCTCCATTCAAAGAAGTCCTTGAAGAAGAAATTGCCAAGAAGTGACACCAAACTTCGTAGAGATCCTCTGATTTAAATGAGTTACTCGCACAAAAATTCATTAACTAGAAACTTTCTTTGGTAAATAGAATATGTACTTCTGGAAGTTTAGGGAATTTTAGAATGGTATAGAATATTGATTATGTAGACCTGCCATCAATTATGGAGACATCCACCGCTAGCGGTTTGTATTGATAGTGAAGTAAAGGGCATTTTGAAAGATCATATTAAATCTATTACCTTTTCTTTAGTGACAAAAGGAGTAGTTGCGTGGAGTTATTATGTGGTTGCCACTAATAAGACAAAAGTCTGCTAGAGTGAAGTCAAAAGCTCATTGAGAGTATTATAAATATTTATCGAGAGATTACTAAAATGGTAAAATAATAATAAAATTAATAAAATACAACTCTACAAGTATAATGGTGTTAAATCGAAGCAGATATGATCCCACCTTTAAAGTTATTAGAAGAAAAAAAAAAAAGAACAAAGAGATATCTCTCTTTTATCTAAGTAGTGAAACATACACAAAACCTTCTTGTAATTTTTTGGTGAACCACTAAAGAGAGACCTAAACCAAATCTTATATAGCTAGTTGCTGAGCTTATGACAACTGCAGGTCATTCTATATCTTATATAAAATTCATTTAATTACTTATCTCATAGTTAGAATAGAATCCTTAGAAAAGCATTTTTCACGATACTTTTTTGAGTTTGTAATCGAAGGGGTTATAATTGAAAATCCTTAAGATAATGGTGTTTGTTGATTTCATCAAATGAAATTTTCTTCAGTGAGTTTGTAAAGTTTTCGATCATGTCCTAGGGTTAACACGAAAAATATTACTACATAATTACAAATTCAAAAAAAAGAAAAGGAGGTGACTCGACCTGGAATAGGTCTAACCAAATGTGACCCAAAATTTTTTCATATTAAGGTGCCATTTTTTTTTTCATATCAAGTTCTACAACTTGAATCTAAACAGTCCTAAAAACCGATACTCTCATCACAAACATTTAGAAGACATTTAGTTCATTATTATCTTGGTGTTATATTATATAATCTAAATATCATGATATTTAGATGTTACCTTTTGACTAATAATTTTATAATCTTATAAAAAATTATTTATAGATGTCATTAAACCAAATAATCATTTTCTCTATATAATATAACATAACGTCAAGATAACATTGAACCAAATACCCCTTAATTCTAATTTAACTTCTATAACTCGCATCAGAAAAATAAGAAAGGATTAGTGTTAAATTGAATGTTTTTTTAATAAAATAATTGAATGCTTTCCTTATATCTTTGTATGAAATATATATATGTTACATAGTACTTAAAATTGATAGTTTTGTATGGACTCATAACTTTCATAATATTATTTTGAATACAACTTTGTGCTCATGCACACATTGAAGAATTATGTATATGCAAATATAAATATTTTGAAAAATATAATAAACAAATACATTGATAAAGTGACAAAGGGATGACGTAGAATGCAATTAACTCATCAGTTTAGTTCTATAATAAATAAAAAAACTCATCAGTTTAAGACCTAATTTATATAATTATGAGCCACGGCTTAAATAATTACCACTACATAATCACAAAGCATGAGTCAAAGTCTCCACTAAAATTGGGATAATTGGTCGTGTATCACAATAAATTTATTATTTTACATATTACCTATTTATATTTAATAAATTATATTCTTTGCATCATAAAGTGAATAAAATATGCATGATACAATTTATCTGAGTGAAAATATATAAAATAATAAGTTTAATAGAAGTCAAAAATTAAAATATAATTACAATCTAAAAGTCATTAGTTATCCATCATTACGATCATGACCTTCCTTAACTTTCCACAATATTAATCCTCGGATTCGCTCGCTCAATATTATGACTCCAAATTTTATAACTCAATCTCTCTTATTATAATTCTCAAAAAGAAAAAAAACAAAGAATCCAGTGACCGACATAAAGTTGAAAAACAAACGAGTTTTAGGACCGATGGGTTAGAGTTAGGTTTTTATTTTGTAGAAATCGATGATTCCAGTTTAGAATTAAATTTTTTATATCAAACTATTTTATTATATATATATATATATATATATATATATCTTAGTTCATAAAATATAGAACAAAATAAATTTAAATAAATGAAACAATACCATACAAATTTCAAAAGGTAGATGTGGCCACATGAGCTCTGGCCACTTTTAACTAACTAGATAAGTAAAGTCTTTCTCACATTTATTTGCTGAAAAATGTAATCTTGACCATCGATATATATTTTTTTTAAAGATTTGTGACCAACAAAATGTTAGTGCTCCTAGTCATCTCCCTCTTCCACACAATTCTTGCTAAAATATTTGCTTAAGAAGGTCAACTTGCTCAAACTCTAGTTAAAAATAGAGATAATTATCATATAAAACATTAAAAAAACTTCAAATATCATAAAATAACATATATTTTCATTGTTTTCTATAGAAATAAAAGTTTTTTTTTGTATTATTATAATTAAATTACTTGCATTTCCAACATTTGATTGTTAACAAAAATTATTTTTATATTAAAAATAGATGAATTTATTTATATATATTTTTTCTATAAATACTAATTTATTTCATGTTATATATGCAAATTTACTTCCTTATAATAAATTTATAAACATTAGCTTCGTTTTAATGGCCAAATAGAATCCTAAATGATGTGATTGATGAGTGTTTCCCAATTTCATTGGTGGCCGTTGACTTCTTGAAAGCTATTTTAGTATTAGTCCCATTATCTCCACTTTAAAATTTGCACCCACAATGTCTTCATTTTAACATAATTTGAATAGCAAGAATAATTCATGATTCCGTGAAGAGATCTTTTAAAGCGCTCGAGGATAGAGATTATTGGGTTCCATGCACGTAACATATTTTTTCAGGAACTAATCAACATGATTACGTGGGACTCAACAGTAAAATAAAGCTTACGAAATAATGTTGAAACGTAGCAGACGGCGAAAAAACAAAGAGTGCTATGTGTGATCGTAATAGATGCTACCTTATTTATTATTGTCGCACTTATATGCAGCAATATCTTATATTGCGGGACCCTTAACGTCATTTCGTCAACTATCGTGTTTATGTATAGCACTATTTGCTTTAACGTCATTTCGTCAATTTTCTTTTAATACTAGGTCCTTTATAACCACATATTACACATTAATTGATCTATGAAAGGATTACATATCACACAATCTAAAGCAAATAATTTCTTATAGGCTTGATTTATATTTATAAATCTGTATAATTTATATATAATATGAAATAAAATTAATATATATGCATAATAAAAATTATAATTACTTTTAATTTTAAAACTTGTATATAACATAATAGGTTACGTTACAGTTAATTTTATTAACTTCAACTTGACTAAGCTAATTATTTTTCTTCTAATTAATAAGTAATTTAAAGAAGAGATCACAGTTGAGGTGAACCCCATATATTTATTTCGGCTTCAAACTCCGATTTACCAGGATGGCTTAATAATAACAAAAGAAAAATGAGATAATTACCTGCATGCCACACCATTTCACTTTATTTATGCGTTATTCATTTATTCTTAGTTAATTACGCTATGCATACTCAAAATATTATAAAATCTTACATACATACACTTAAGGTAAAATTTAGTCAAAATTTATTTGAAAAAAAAATTTTCATTAGTAAATTATTAAAATTATATTTTTATCCTTAATAGTACATATTTTTTTCTTCCTCGATGTCACACTAAAGCGCTGATCTGTCCTAAAATCAATTCACGTCGCAGATGTTTCCTTTTTTTACCACAACCTAAACATCAAAGTTTTAAGATTTTCACTCAAAATATATTTAAATATACTTAAAATAATATAATGAACAGTTCAGATTTTTTATAACCTAATTATAGTTAGGTTATTGAAAAATTATAATTACTCATTATGAGTGTGCATAGCGTAATTAACTAAGAATGGATAAGTAACGCATAAATAAAACGAAATGGTGTGGCATGTAGGTAATTATCCCAAGAAAAATTTACATTTATCATCTAAAAGCCTTTTTTTATTTTAATAAGCAACAATCCCTAAATTAAATATTCATAAGCATAATCTCCTTATTTTGAATGTAAATTTATATGCAGCACCCTTACGCTAATTTCTGTTTATTATTTTCTTTAATTCAACTAGAATTAATACATGTAATTAAGATTACATCTACCCCATTTTAAGAAGACTCATAATAATAAAGTTATGAAAAAAATAGAAAACTTAAAAATGGACAAAATATTGAAATAAAAAAAATTTAAAAAAGCAGATAACAAATGAAAGTTAATGTGCTGCTGTCTGTAAATTCACATTTAAAATAGGAGATGCTGCTTATAAATATTTAATTTAGGAAGTATCACTTGTAAAAAAAATATATATATTTTTGGTGTTATAGATGTATATTTTTCTAATAACAAAGGTTTTTAATTAGAAAAAATAATAACCTCAACCGGATCAGATCAGTTCTTTGACAACCAAAACAAGGTCTGATGAATTGGACCGGAACTAGTTCGGCCCAGTCTGTAAGCAGCCCTCATAGAGCCCAAATCAGCCCAACATGCTTATATGGGCCAGGTCCAAAATAGAAGCCTGGTCCAATCTGGCCCAATGGTTGCTCCTAAAATGATCTGGTCCAACAATATTTTCATTTCTTGGAGCCCAAGCCAACACAACCTATAAAAATTACTTTTTAAGTTGTATTTTAAAATCTATACAATGTAAACTTACATGCATTGACTTTGAGCTCCAAGAAATGCTGTGTCCACTATAATGATTTTGTCTAGTTCTACTAGAACTTTTGATTCAATGCTAGAATTGAGAATATCAAGATTTACATGAAAATTTTAGTATGAAAAAAATTATGAACAACAAAAACAATACAATGAAAATGCACTAATAATGTGAGAAAGTAGTGAAATAGCTGCCATCTTATGCACCTAAAATATCTTTTCGTTGAACTTAAAGTTCCCTTTTTTAATAGAGAATTAGGGGGGTCATAGGTTAACAGATATTTTGTGACTTTCTCATACTATCATTTTTATAACAGGATGTTATGCTTATTATTATGCATTCTTTGTTGTTGTTTTCCTTCGATTCAACAAGTGAAATAAAGAAACATTAATTGGAACATATTTTTCTTCTTCTTCTTCTTGTAATATTATTTAATATTCATAGCATTGGTATGCCCACTCTGATTAGAACAAATGCTCTGATATCATTTGATCTATAATGGCTATTCTTTAGTCTAGTTGGGTAGTAATGATAGTAATAAAAGGGCCGATTGTAGAGAGATGGACCAAGAGAAACAATGGAGAGGCAAAGAGGAGGTAGAAGAGGAATGTAGACAAAGGTGTTCTCTCAAATATTTGAGACAAACCTCTCGATAAGCTCAAATATTTGACCGAACTCTCATTTCGGGTTTTAAGGTTATGAAATCTCTTTCCAATTGGATCTGTAATAATGTGGGAAACTTTTTAGTCATTTAATTCTCTTTCGTAAAGTGTTCTCTCACTGTATTCATCTTCACAATGGTAGCAGTAATACATCCATTCCATAATTGTGAGAAATTTTGTGAATTCCACTTCCCAAAATTCTAACTGAACAACTCCCATTGCGATCAAAAAAAAATCTTCTTGAAAAACCATATTCTATGACGAAAATCTTATCAAAGAACTCCATTTTCGATGAATAGCCCTCCAACCTCTTCTAAGAAACACTCTCTCAAGGGATCTCTTAAACGTCTTCTTTGAGGATGACCTTTTTGAGAGACCATCCTTCTCTCCACCAGGCTCATTCCTGAATGACTCCAATTTGGATGTCATGCCAACTAAAAGATTAAATTGGAGTTAATTTCTTTTCGAGAAAAGTTAAAAAAGATCCTTCTGTTCTCCATTTCGATCTTCTCTCACCCTCATTCCTTATTCAGATCTCCCAAGCCTCCACTAACCGCTACGGCGCTATCCCATCCAAACGTTCATTCAAAGGCGCAAATCAGATAAAAATGATGCAAAGCGCACAGATCAAATGCACAGAAGAAAACGTGAACTTCGAGAGGCATCCCAAGGAGTAATAATCACAAGCAAGAGCCCACCAATGCGAAGATAAGAAGAGAAATCAAAACCCTGACCTCTTAATGGCGTTAACTTTGCAGTAAATTTCTTTTCACCGTGCTTCTGATTCGATCTGAAAAACAGGAACCAAGATCTAAAGTTCGTCGGAAGAGCACATCGAAGTTTAAATGCACCGAGCACATTGAAGAGAAACATGCGCCTTACTCCTTCCTCGCCTTGCGATTCGCTCACCGGAAAGCTGGAAACTGAAGCCCTGCAGGGGCGAAGCGAATTGAAAGGAGAGGAGGCGAGCTGGCGGCGGAGGGGGAGAGATCGGGGAAAATTTGAATGCAGGCAACCGAGTTACCGAGCAGAGTGGGCTGAAGCAGTTAGGGTTAAAATTGCATCGGACTACCTGTAGTTTAATCTATCATTTATATAGGTTCATAATATTTGAGTTTATCGTACAGGCCCGTTCTTCAAAAATTTTTGTTATATTTTAGTTCAGGTCCTTTAAGTTTTCAATTTATTGTAATCAAATCCATTTAAAGGATTTTCATCTAACTATTAATTTTAACATGGATAAAAAGGCCCATCTTCTTTTTTGCCTTTATTTTATTTTTGAGATAATTACCTACATGCCACACCATTTCGCTTTATTTATGCGTTACTCATCTATTCTTAGTTAATTACGCTATGCACACTCAAAATATTATAAAATCTTATATACACACACTTAAGTTAAAATTTAGTCAAAATCTATTTAAAAAAAAATATTTCGTTAGTAAATCATTAAAATTATATTTTTACCTTTAATAGTATTTTTTTCTTCCTGGATGTCACACTAAAGCGCTGATCTGTCCTAAAATCTAAACAATCTAAACATCAAAGTTTTAAGATTTTCACTCAAAATATATTTTTTTTTTTTAAAATAATATGATGAACGGTTCAGATTTTTTGTAACCTTACTATAGTTAAGTTATTGAAAAATTATAATTGCTCATATTTTTTTTTCTTCCTGGATGTCACACTAAAGTGCTGATCTGTCCTAAAATCAATTCACGTCGCGAATATTTCCTTCCCTCCATAACCTAAATATCAAAGTTTTAAGATTTCCACTTAAAATATATTTAAATTTTTTTAAAATAATATGATGAACGGTTCAGATTTTTTGTGACCTTACTGTAGTTAAGTTATTGAAAAATTATAATTGCTCATTATAATGGAAACAAGTGAAAGTGTGTGTATGTAAAATTTTATAATGTTTTGAGTGTGCATAGCGTAATTAACTAAAAATGAATAGGTAATGTATAAATAAAGTGAAATGGTGTAGCATGCAGGTAATTATCCCCTTTATTTTTATGACTCTAGCTCTCATTCTCCCTTATATTTGATCCCATCTTCTTTACATTAATAAAAAAATAAAAAAACACTTAAATATAGAGATTGTTTGGTTTAACATTAGGACAAAACTATGAAACTTGAAATCTTATTTAATAGTGATAATTGTTTGATAATGCTCATTGCCTAACTCTACTATAAAGTAATTATTTTCATAGTTTTTTTTTATCATAAATATAACTTTAGTTAAAAAAATCAATATTTTTTATTTAAAATGATAGACTTATCTTCTTAATTTAAAAATTAAAAAAAAACTTAAATACATTTAAGGGCAAAACAAGATTAAGGAGCCTAAATGTTTTTCACCTAAATAATAATCAGCAAAAGTACTTATTTAAGATGAAATAATTAAAATAATCATAAAAATGGATGACTACTGTAAAATTCTTGGAGTTTTATCAAAATTATAAACAAATTCACACACATTTACGTCCTTATAGCTGTTTAATAGTATGCCTCGATGGTAAAATTACCAATTTATCTTGCAAATTTGTATAGATCCCTTTGGGGTCATTTTAGTGAAAATTAATCAAAATATTAACACGAACTTCCTTTTATTATAATATTTAAACTATTGGAATTTAAATATCAGACTTTCTTTTCAGAGCTATTTTTTAATAAAGAAAAATTACATCATTAAATCTATTTATTTTATATATTTAATACTCAAATTATTACATATATATTGACTACATAAATCATATAAAAATTTAACTTTTGTTATATATATCATAATATTATGGTATAAATTATGCATATATTGTAGTTTTTATTTAATTATTTAATTAATATATTATATTAAAAATTTAAGTATTAAATATATAAAATAATTAGAATTTAATTATATCATGTATATAATTTTTTTTATAATTACGATGAATTTACCAATAAAGAAAAAATCTCAAGCGATCGCCAGCAACTGATTCTCATCGTCGCCGCTCTCGAGCCGAATGCGCCTGTACCATTTCGCGCAGAGCGTGTAGAACACGAGATCGATGGCCGTCAAAGCCGCGAGGAGGAAGAAGAATCGATCCAGATGGCCGGAATTGAGGTTGCCGGGGATCCAGCCGGACTTCATGTCTTCCCCGGCGGTGGCTGCCATCACGGAGCTAACGAGCAGGATGCTGACATAATTGCCGAGCGAGATCGACGCCATGCAGAGCGAACTCCCGAAGCTCTTGATCCCGTCCGGCGCCTGGCCGTTGAAGAACTCCAGCTGGCCGACGTACATGAAAACCTCCGAAGCTCCGATGAGGGCGTACTGAGGGATCTGCCACAAGATGGTGAGAGAGCTCTCTGCATCGGGGTCGTCGACTCTGTTCAGCCTGGCGAGCTCGACGGTTCCGGCGGCGACCATGGCGAGCAGGGCGACGACGAGGCCGACGCCCATGCGCTGGAGCTCGGAGAGGCCCTTGGGGTTGTCGGTGAAGCTTGCGGCAAGGGGAATGAGGAGGCGGCGGTAGACGAAGATGAAGAGGAGGACGCTGAGGATGTCGAAGGCGGACATGCTGGCGGGGGGGATGTGGAAGGAGGCGATGCGGGTGTTCATGGAGGCTCCCTGCTCGACGAAGAGGGAGGCCATTTGGGTGAAGACGACGGAGTAGACGATGGTGCAGAGCCAGATGGGCATCATCTTCAGCACGCACTTCACCTCCTCCACCTGCGTGACGGTGCAGAGCCTCCACGGGCTGCTGCCTTTCAGGATTGCCGAACACTCGGCCGACGTCACCGTCGCTGCTTTGTCCAAAAACCTGATATAATATGATTCAAATTTAATTAAACAAATCACATATATACCCCTCTATAAAATCATATTTACATATTTATTTTTCTACAAAATTAATTAACCTTAATACAACAACACCACTAATCTTAAATATTAGATAATGTCACTCGGGTCAACATTTATTAAGAATAAATAAAATATGCATAATATTATTCTGCATCGACAGATATTATCTATTTTGACTTTTAAAAATTAAGATCGTTGAGCAGCTTCCTGAGTAGGTTACCCATCTAAGTATTACTCTATCTTAAACATACTTAACTATAAATTTTTTTTTATTAACTTCACGATTTTACTTCAAAATGAGTCTACAAAAATATAAATATATTTTCATAAGGTAAGATGTGCATAAATAAACTTTGCATGCAATCGCCCCTGAAATTTAAATAATATAATACTCATAATAACAAATTACTGATAGAATCCCACAGTTCATCCATGGTTATATTTTGATTTACATTTTTTAAAATCTTTTAATTAAGTTCTAATTTGAATATGGAGGGATCAACTAATCCGTAATTTATTTTATTTTTAAATTTCTATTTTTAATTTTAGAAACTTTAGTGAAAGATAATTTTGGAGACTTATCAGTAATTTTCCCTACTTATAAATCTAATGTTCATCATGTAGTTTCTACATAAATTTTACATAAAAAAAGCCTACTGAATGGAAGACAGAGTCAAAAATCAACCTGAAGTGAAGAAATATGTCCGAATTTAATCAGATCATTATATCAAAATAATAATACAAGAAATCAAATAGTCTCAATTTTAAATTTTAGCTGTACTGTTAGCATAAGATTTTTAAAAAATAATATGTTTGAACAAAATCCAACAAAATAAATAAAGTTATGTGAAAAAAAAGCGTACAAAAATATAAAAGGAATAATTACCTACATGCCACACAATTTAATTTTATTTATATCTTACCCCTATATTCTTAGTTAATTACGCTATGCACACTCAATATTATAAAATTTTACATACACACATTTTAACTTATTTCTATTATAATGAGTAATCATAATTCTTTAATAACTTAACTATAATTAAATTACAAAAAATTTGAGCCATTCATCATATTATTTTAAAAATATTTAAATATATTTTGAGTGAAAATTCTAAAATCTTAATATTTAGGTTGCAGCAAAAGAAGAAGACATCCACGACGTGAATTAATTTTAAAATAAATCAGCACTTTAGTGTGGTATTGAGAAAGAGAAAAATATATATTATTAAGAATAAATATATAATTTTAATGATTTATTAATAGTATATTTTTTTTTTTCAAATAGATTTTGATTAATTTTAACTTAAACGTGTGTATGTAAAATTTTATAATGTTTTGAGTATGCATAGTATAATTAATTAAAAATGAATGAGTAAGATATAAATAAAACTAAATTATGTGACATGTAGGTAATTATCTCAATATAAAATTAAGTCAAGGAAGTTGATAATCAGAAGTTTGATTCATTTAACTAAAACAAAAGATTTCTTAGTTTGAATGTTTGCACCACCGTTCATAATCAAAATCTTACATTTCAAATTAAAGAGCAATATATATATATATATATATATATATATATATATTACCGTTAAAATAAAGTGCAATTTATAATAATATATTTAAAATATGATGTGATAGAAGTTAAATGAATAAAAAAAATCATTGATATGCAATTCTCTCACCAAATTATTAATAACATTTAATCTTAAAATTAGTATACAAAAGTAAAATAATAATAATTACATATATTATTCTTAAAAATGATTTTATTCATTTAATTTTTAAAATTAAATATTTATATGTGTCAATCATACATTTTAAGTGTAGGATAAATTACATATAGATTCTTAAGTTTAGGACTTAATAATACAGATCTATATTTTCAAAATTATAATATCGAAGTACCTAAGTTTTAATATAATTATCAAATTAATTTTTTTCTAATTTTTTATTAGAAAATTTTTTTACGATTACCATTATGCTCCTTCCCCCCTCTCTCTCTCTCCTCTCGATCACAGTGCGTGGGCAAGGCCACACGACCGACAGTGGCTGGCAGCCCTAGTGCGAGCCGCGAGAGGCCGTGTGGCCCTGGCACGCGCCATGCTAGTTCGGGAATATGTGCGTTATTAAGCTTTAAATTTTGAGAATTTAGTGTAATTTACCCTTAAATGTATATTTTATAATATTTATGCAAAATATTTTATAAAATTTACGGAAAGTTAAATGAATAAACATTCATTTTCTTTTGCCCTAAAAAGAAAGCCAGCCAATACCTGAAAGCATCGCTGTGAACGATTTTTCTGCTTCCGGCAATGGCAGATTCCTTGCCTTCAACTTCGTAGAGAAGTTGGTCGTTCTCCGGAACGCTCAAATCCCACTTGCGGGCAGCGGCGACAAAAACCTGGGCGATTCGGGTCAGCGGGTTGCCCGAAGGCTTGAAGTGCCTGAACCTGGGAGTGCCCATGAGAAACAGCAGCAGAGCCAGGGCCGCTGCGCCGGCGGAGGTCCAAAATCCGGCGACCCATTTTCCGGTGTCCTCGTAGTAGACCAAGATGGTGTTGGAGAAGAGAGAGCCGGCGTTTAGAGCGAGGTAGAAGAAGCTGAAGAAGGCTACTTTGGAGTTGCTCTCTGTGGGGTCCATCTCGTCGAACTGGTCCGGGCCGAAGGTGGCTATGGTGGGCTGATAGCCGCCATTGCCTAAGGCTATTAGGTAGATTGAGATGTAGAAGACGACGGTTCCGAGGGTGGAGACTGGTTCGCATTCCACCTTCCCGTCGCCGCACCCAGAAGGTCTGACCAGAAAAATCCAAGATGATAGAGATAAAAGTGCCAGTCCCTGAATAGATTAGAATATGAGATCATACATTTGAAAAAAAAATTAAAGGGTAAATTGCATCCAGGCTCCTGAGGTCAGAACAGTATTTCAAATTAGTCACAGTTTTTTAAAAACTACAATTTGAGACTCCAAAGTTGTCGTTTGGTCTAGTTAATAATTATTACTATTATGTTGTAAGATTATTTTTAAAATTTAATATTAAAATATTAATATTTATATATTTTAGTTTAAAATTATTAGAGCGGAAAAAATAAATGACGAGAGATTAAATTTTAATCATTTATTAAAAACTGCAGCGCTTTTATAATCTTAAAGAAAGACCAAAATCAAATTTTTTTAAAAGTTGGAACTTTTTTGCAATGCCTTTATGACCTCAAGTTCCAGATGCAATTTACCCTAAACTAGATATAGAAGATGACCATGAAATTAGTGGAGCGAAGAAATGATCAAATTAATGAGTGGTTTCATTAGAGCGAATCACGTCAAATAATTATCAGAACAAATATGCATGTAGTTGCAAACCGTTTGGACGGGCCAGGATAGATGGGTTAACAGAGTTAACTCAACTTACCGAACCAACACTTTTAAAAGAAACACATCTCCATTAGAATTTAGTAATCCACCTCATCCCCCTAACCCCCTTAACCCAAGGAAATCCTAACCCTATTCATTGAATGGGTTGTCTCTCGCTTCACAGCTCACAGAAGAAATTTTGAGATAAACTAAGATATGTTATTAAACAGTCATGTGTAATTCTAAAATAAACTAAGTTAGCAACCAAATAAAATTGAGTTAATTGCTTACCTCAATTAGGGTAAATTATTGATTAGGCTAGTATACTACAAGTTAGCTAATCCGACCCCTAGATTGATGGTGTCTATCTGAATATCTAGAGAAATCCTGTATATAAATGTAAGACGATCTTTATGACAATAAGAAAGTAATGGAGCAGAAAAAATGACTACACAGCATGCTGATATAACTAATAGAGAAGAATTTCATGAAGTTGATGCCAATAATTAAAACTTACATCTATTCTTCATGCTATACTATACGAAGAATACCCAGTTCAAAAGTTATGCCAACAAAAAACATAAATGAAACCTTATGTCAAAAAGCATAATTATCAAGATGAGATATTCAAATTAAGTAATTTTGTTCATAAGAATTATGCGCTTATACAAGGAAAAAAGGAAAAAAAAATCAATACATACCACCACAAAGATCAACTGAAAGACAGCACAGGTTAAATAACGCCCCCAGTAGGAATCACTCAAGAATGCTCCAATGAGTGAAAAAATGTAAACAGTGCCTGTCCATTTGCTGACATTATTTGCTGCATCAGCGTTTTCTTGCTCCATAACTCTTGTCAAGAAGAGAACAAGATTTACCCCAACTCCGAAAAATGCAAGATTGGCAAGACCATAGTTCACTGCATTCATGAATACAATTAATATTGTAATGATCATTAAGCCAAAAGGTTTACTACATTCACATCAGAAGGCTGGTTGCAAAGAAAAAGAACCGGTTTGCCACTGCAAAGCTATTTGCCACTGGTCAGCTTCCATGGCCTTTTAGAGCCATTTTTTCAATGCTTTTCAGTTCACCTACATTAGTTAGAACCACATATTTGTCAGATGGATACCTTGTCTAAAGATCCCAGATTCTCAAGGACCACCATGCTTCTTAATACTCGAGCATTATTAAGAATGTATCCTTGAAGACATCTTGCATGTTTTCAAACTCTTCGGCTTCTCCTTCTTTGACAAAGTCTTTGCGTACACTCTTGAGTTATGGGTTTTGTTCTAGGGGATTTTTATACTGCGAGCCTTTTTCGAACCCCCTCAACAATTTGAATTGGTTCTTCATTATCAAAGTTTGTTGGAGAAGATCGACTCGTCTCCATCTTCACATCTTCAAGAGTTTGTTTCTACAAGAAAACCATATCGACTAATGGAAATATTTTTCTCTTTTGGGACCCATAGCCTTTACTCGAAATCAACATATGAGCGATCAAAGAAGATGCATTTGCATACCTTAATGATGTGGCCTCAATACTTTGTAAACTCTTCTTTTTTCATTCTCTTCATTCCCAAACTCTTTCGAGAAACTTCCCCTTCAATGGTATGCGCAATGATCTATTGGTCAAGTTTATTACTTCATCATTGCCTTTGCCTAGAACGTCTTCAATAATTTGGTGTGAGATAGTAGACACTAGTCTAACCGCCTCCACTATAGTCTTGTTCATCCTTTCAAGGGTCCTATTTATGGAGATGACTCTGCACTGTTTACTTAAATCGATTGTCCTTTTTTTGACAATATTAAGTAAAGGACGCCTTCTAGATTCTCATTCAACCATTACGAAAAATTTTCGAAACTTCTCAAACACTTGATTTTTTATCTTCAATAGATACACCGATGCCTTTCTAATTTTTTTGAAGAAAAAATAATGAAGGTGACAAATAATAACCCTCAACACCTAGCAGTACTCTATGTAGATCCTTCCATAAAAGGAAGTCATGAGTCATACATCTCCAGATGTCATAGTTATTGCTTTGTAGCATTACTATCTTCATCCACCATTAAGTCCATCCTTCTTCATAGTGGACACAACTCTTTGCTCTGATACCACTTTACTGGACACTAGTGCTGATCATCGAAGATCAATCTTGATGAAATCAACATTTTTTCCATGACACCAAGTACATAGAAGAGTGCACACAAAATATAAAATCTCTTTTAGCTAAGATATTATACAACTTGAAAAGAAAAGTATTGTGGACTACAACTTTGCAGAACTAAAACATGAGAACATCTACTATACTTGTCTTTACTGTTTAGATCTCAATGCTGACGATGGTTTTTCTAGATGCTGTCTCTTTGTTGTTCTCTACTATAACAATATCCCTGTCCTCTTCGTTTGCCTAACTTTCCCTTTTATAGTAAAAAATTATAGTTAGTGATCTGAATGGCAGAGAATATTCTCACTTCAATGTCCCAACGTCACTTGTACAACGGTTTTTGAAAAGCGCTGAACTAGCCCCTCTTCTACAGATATCTACATATTCTCTAATACATTTAAAAGCATGTCTCTTTCAGGCACTGATGCCTCTTCTCAAATAACTCCTTTCTTCAATGATTCCAACAAGGATCACCAATCCACGAGGTTTAAATCCCATGGTGCTTCGTCAAAGTTTCTATCCTTGGATCTAGTACTCATTCAAAGATTTCCTATATCCAAGCTTCAAACTTTGGGTCCAATCTTCAGCCTAGGATTCTTCTTCATTGAGACAGCCAGCACTCATCAAAACTTAGACGAGTTTCTTTGCCCACCACTTTGATGATGAATTGGCTTCCTCAAAAGTTACTTTTTGAAATAGCCTTCTTTGACTATGTGTCATATTTACTCCTTCACTCTAATAAGAAGGTATATAACCATAGTTGCTTACGAGGAGAGAGTGTGAGGGAGAAAGAGAGAGATTAAAGGATATTAAGAATATTTTCTTAATTGTTAGATAAGTTAAAGACAGCATATGCATACAAGAAAAGGTCACAGGGCCATTATAATACGTTACAAAAAACATGGCCTTGATGAAAAAATACAGATTAACCCCAGGACCTCAGGTGTAATTTACCCTTTACTTTTAAGTAAAACAAATGTTATTAACTCAACTACAGTTAGTCAACCTAAAGAAAAAAATTTCTAGAGATGTAGTCAGTTCTAACAAGCAAATAGGCTGATTATTTTATCGGTCAGTTTCGATTCACATTACCCAGCAAAAGAGTAGCTGATCTCCAAGTTCCAGTTTTTGATTTGATTGCAGGTTTCCCTTTTCTGTCCAATGAGCCATCTTCTGTGACGGGAGAAATTTTACTTCCTTCCATGTTGGTCGTGTGCTCCTGCAAATCTTCTCTCTCCTGTTAAATAAAACATCAGCAGCTGGCTTATTTTATGAGCCACTGAGCGCTTCACAATTCAGAAAGACAACTGAAACTCACCTTTAGATGAATACCGTCGATCTCCAAACCAGCCATTACCTGCAAAACAAAATTATCAAGAGTGAAGAAATGTCAAAAACTTGAAATAAACGTCATTAATTAGCAACAGAAGATGGGCTGAGCATTCTATGACAGCAATTCTGTTGTATAGCAAAGCTGTTTACCAAAAAGTTAGGTGTACAACACAACTGTGAAGGAAACTTCTCCCAAACAAGTTAGCCTCAGTTGTGATAGCTGAAAGGAGCAAGTAACCAATAGCAACCTCCAAGAACATGTGATAGCAATATAAGATGTGACAGATTAACTTGATGATTAGCAGTAAATGAGATTACTGTCTCCAACTTTCGGATTACCTCAACCAAAAATCTAGAAATTCAAAAGGAAAAATAAAAGATGAAGTCGATCACTATCCTAGTAATTCCTTCCCTCTTCATAAGAATGATTAGTCTACGTATATATAGAAAATAAGAGCAATCAAAATTTAGCCTAATAACTATCAGGCCAGTTTTCGACAACAATCAATCATGTGATCAAGATCCTTCAAAATCAAAAGTGAAAACAATTGGTAAAGAAAAAAGAAAAAAAAAAAAAACAATACAAGTTTTGCATGAAAAACCCAATTAGGATAAACCACAACACTCATGAGTTGCTTTAAATAGAGAGCTCGGAATCCAACCCTTAGCACAATTGGCTTTACAGTTTGACAGATATTTTAAATATTCTTTCTTCATGGCATTGGATAATTTTCGCCCACCGAGGGAGTTGAACATAACTACGTTTGCTATTAGTAATGATCATCCATCTAGTGTGTGTTGAAATTTTTTATTTTTTATTTTGAAGAAGTGAATAGAAGAAAAGAAAAGTGAGGTCTTGTCAAGAATAATACTTATGAGGCAGTTTTGTCAAGAATTCTTCTTCAATATAATTTTGCCTTTTCCCGAGCCACATGTGCGGTTGAGATTGTCTTCCAATTTTGGTATGAGCATAACCTTCCAAAACGCAGGAAGACTACACCTAGAAAACAAAACCCAGCGTTGATGTTCAATGGCATTCTGTCAAAAAAATCTCCTGAAGTTAGAATTCTTCGAAGCATCAGACTGTTTCTTGAGGAAAGAAATCAGGAAGATCCAAGGGAACAGACACTGGAAAATAGTCTTCTCCAAATTTTTTTTTTTTTAAAAAGCAGTTTCCTTTCCTCAAGAAGACCAAAGGGCAAATCCTCGAAAACAAAGAAAACATTCCTCAGCAACAGAAAAGAGATCTATAGCATCCGCAATGCGAACCTTTTCAAGTGGTGGGATCGCTGCGGAATTCCGGCGATCGGGCTGAGAGCGAGGTGAGGGATGGGAAGATGACAAGCTGGGAATCCAGCTCTAGATCCAGATCCACCCGAAATTGGAAAAAATCCTCCAAACCTATTGACATTTACGTCTTCGTCCGGCGTCGGTAGATCGCCGGAAAAGTTCGAATGGACTGCGGTGACAAGAGGCTGCCTCTCTCCGGATCCTGATCAAGAGTAAAGAGAAGACAGAGGGAGCATCTGGATTTAAAGAGCGCCGCTGTCGTTCTCCCTTCACGCTCTGCGATTCGAAGCCGCCTCCAGCGGGAGCGCGAGCCCAAAGCGAAGATACAGGTGACGACCAGTTCTCCCGCTTGCGAAGAACGAAATTGAGCCGTCCGATCATGCTTGAACGGCGATGAAATGAAAGGCGAGTGATTTCAGCTGCAGGGAACACGTGTGGCACGTGTAGTCACATGGTGCCCAACAGGCCTGTGAACTTTGCTACGTACACTACCTGTTTGGCGGGTACCAAAATAGGACCAAAATAATACTAATTTAAAAAATAATAATAATAATAAATAAATTATTTTACATAAATTTTAATATAAAAAATAATAATTTTTCTTCACATACTCAATAATTTTTAATAAAAATATAAACTTTACTTCACATCTTAGATCAAAATACTTGATTTGAATATTTTAGTCTAAAATGTGAAATAAAGTTGATATTTTTATTTTAAATTATTAAGTATATAAAGAAAGATAATATTTTTATATTTAAATTTGTGTAAAATAATTTAAAATATTAATTAATTATTATTATCGTTGTTTTTTAAATTAGTACCATTTTGGTCCTGTTTTGATCCTGTTTTGGTCCTCGCGCCAAACATGGCTGTTACTCATTTAAAACTCGTTTAAATTTAGTTCTACTTAAATTCAACTCAATTTTTTCTTGACTTAAAAGTTAATTTACTTAAAATTACATTTAAGAATTCAACTTGGTATTTATAAATTCATATTTTTAAATATTACTTTTAATTTAAATAAGAAAGACAACAACTAAATTTAAGTTCTGTTTGGGTTAAGGAAAAAAACAATTTCAAAATTTTTACGAATATTTTTAAAAAATACGTATAATGTTAAACAAAATTAATTATATTAAAAATTATATTAGATATGAAATAAAATAATTATTTAATATTAAAATTTATGTAGAATGAGATGTAATAGTTAAAAAAATTTACTTAAGGCTAAAATCTTCCCTAACTAAATAGAGCCTTTAAAGGGAGAGAGAGTGAGGGCAAGGGAGATTTAAAAAATAAAACAATGAAATTTAGGTCTTTTAAGATCTTAGGAGTTTTAAATAGCATTTAAGTCTTGTTTGGCGCGAGGATCAAAACAGAACCAAAATAGTACTAATTTTAAAAACAATAATAATAATACTTAATAAATATTTTAAATTATTTTACACAAATTTAAATATAAAAATATTATTTTTCTTTATATACTCAATAATTTAAAATAAAAATATCAATTTTATTTCACATTCTAGACTAAAATATTCAAATCAAGTATTTTGATCTAAGATGTGAAGTAAAGTTTATATTTTTATTAAAAATTATTGAGTATGTGAAGGAAAAAATATTATTTTTTATATTAAAATTTGTGTAAAATAATTTATTTATTATTATTTTTTTTAAATTAGTACTATGTTGGTCCTGTTTTGGCACCCACGCCAAACAGGTAGTTAGACCCCCCGAGTTTGGAAAAAAAATTGGGTTCGGAGAGCTCACCACGTCACATTTTTATACCTGCTTGTTATAAGTATAAATGTGCTTGTTATAGAACATTTTTATAACAAGCACGTTTTCTATAACAAGCACTTTTAGCTCTATAACAAGCACATTTATACCTATAATAAACAGGTATGAAAATATGACGTGGCGAGCTCTCCGAACCCAAGTTTTTTTCCCGAGTTTGGTGACAATGCCATCTGATCCCTCTATGTTCCTAATATTTTGCATGTATAGTTCAAATTAAATGTGATATGTTAGGCGACAAAAGAAACACAATGCAACAAATTAATATTATAACTTTAAGTACTATAATTTAAAATTCATGAACTAATATGTAAAAATACTAATGATACATTTATTTTAATGGGATGAAATAAAATTAGAATAAAATTATCATTCTATAAGAATGATATTGTCGTTCTAAGGAAAATGAGATGATAATTTTTTGCTTATTTGGATGAAATAAAATGTTAAATAAGAAGTAAATAGAAAAATACTAAATATCATGAATACAATATAATAAATTTTTATGTTATTTATATTATTATATTTGTTTATACACAAATAATTAGATTAATGCAATTAATATAAATATATATATATACACAATATACATATAAAAATATGTATATGTATATGCAAATGCATACATATGTGTGTGTGTATATATATGTGTGCGCGCGTATGAACACGAGTAAATATTTTTAGCCCACAAGAAACAGTCAGATAATTGGTATTTCTTAAATTAATGAAAAAATAACTATTCTACAAAATATAGAATAGAATTTTTATAAAATAACTATTCTACTAAATAAACATAAAAATAACTATTTTATAAAGAATAGGGATGAAATAAAATAACAATTTCATCTAAATATGTGAATTTACCCAAAATTGGAAAAAATTGAAGAGCATCTGAGACTACTAGAATTCAAAGTTTTTCGCTTTCATGTCGGAATACATAAGCACTTTAAATGATTTTTTTTCAAATTTTAATGTTCTAAGAATATAAATTATATTAAATTTGAGTTCGAATTGATGCGGATACAACAAATATTTCTATATGACACGTAATCTAACTAAAAATGGAGATGTAATATATTTTTGAAAGACTATATTGCCATAACAGAAGATGAAGGCAGAAGATTTTTATTCCAAAGACGATCAACACAATATAAAATTAATAATTAAAAAATAACATTTAAATGTCATGACATCTAAATATCATGACATCTAAATTACATAATATAATATCGAAATAATAACGAACCAAATGCTCCCTAAATATAAACAATTTTACTTTTATTTGATCAAAATAAAATTAATTTTATAATATAAAATTTTTTAATATTTTTTTATGATAACAAAACTTTTATAATACTAGTAGTAGCATTATAATTGAATAAGAAAAGACCTTACTTGGAATCCAGAAAATCTCAAATTCAAATTGCAATATTATCATAATTTTAGTGAAATAAAAAAAAACCTTTATAATACTAGATGCAAGAATTCAACAAAAAAATTGTCCATAATTCTAGTTGTCTAGCCCAGTTAATCAAAGCCATAATAATTTTAATTACTTTTGATATCTTATATAAATTTGAAAATAACTATTTTATATCTCATATATCACCATACAATTTCAACTTATTTCAAGTTTTTGCACATATCTCAAAGTGAAAACATCATATTAATGTAATTTTAAGCTGAGTAAAATATATGTGACTAAAGGAGCGTTTGATTTAATATTATCTTGATGTTATGTTATGTTATATAGAGAAAGCAATCGTTTGATTTAATGATATTTGTAAATAATCTTCTATTAGATTATAAAATTATTAGTTAAAAAATGACATCTAAATGCCATAACATCGAGATTACATAACATAACACTAAAATAACAATAAACCAAACGCCCTCTAAATAAACTGCCCTGTGATCATTTTCTCAAACAATTATAAGTACCTAAACTTAGATTAAGCATAGACAGCAGCCCAGACTAAGGTTTTAAAAATCAAATCAGACCGACTAACCAAACCAGCAACTATACCAATCCAGTTTATTTATAAAACTAAAATAACAATTCAATCCAATCGGGCTGACTAAAAACTAGTTTGAGTAGTAAATCGAATACACAAGTTGAACTGATTAAAAATTATGAATATATAGAATAAGCTTCACAAATGCCTTATTAGATAATTATATTCTCTTAACTCAATTGTTCTAAATATTTGTATGGATTGAGAATTAAGTTTAATTAAACTTTTTTTATTCATTATTTATATTTAAATTAATTTTATTTTTTTAAATATTTGCAATATTTATAGAATTAAAAAAGTACTTATGATTGAACCAATTAGACTACACATTGATCAATTAACTGGTTCGATCTCCTGTCCGATTCTTAAAATCTTAGCTCACTTGTGGTAGATTTTATTAGCAAAATTGGGCATATATGCACACGATACTTTCTCCTCAAATAGTTTTGAAGCCAGTATGGGTTTCTTAATCCAAAATTTTAACACAATAATTTGTGATCCACAAACATTCATATAAAGAGAGATTATGATCCAAATACTCTTTTAAGTCAATTGGGTATCAAAAATTTAATAAGATATCAAAGCTAAAGATCTCAAATTACAACCCTGAAGTATCCAAATATTTCAAAAAAGTTTTACATTGTTAAGTCTATACAACAAATCAAATAAGGACATGTGAAACATGTACTTAATTTTATATCATATAACCTACTATTCCAATTGACAATTTACCTAACTTTAGTTAATTAACTTGTTCTTCTATCAAAACAAACAAAAAAAATTTAAATTTAGGAAAGATTTGGTACAATGTAATATAAATATTTGCATTATCTAAATGTCTATGCTATGATGTTATCAGTAATAAATGATTTTAGAAGCACTATAATTCCCAAGCAGAATGCAATTTGATCTTCTAAACGATTCGTTTAGATTAATTAGTTGACAGTTTTGACTCGTATTTACCCATTGTACCAATTTTCAAATGTAGATGTTGTGAGGGTGTACCTGAAATTGTTCCCTCCATAAGGGATGGGGATCCCTTTGTCATCTTTGAGTTTCATCAGGGTTCATGTGGCTCATTCAGTTCTGATCGATTTCTTGGTCATGATCACCAACAGACTCGCGAAGCTCCTCTCCCGAGTGGTTTTCTTCCGCATGATCAGCATCGTCATCTCCATCCGTATAAGCCTGGGAGCTCACCACTTGGCCGTACAAGTCTTTGTGCTTAAGATTGCCTGGCCAGGAGTAACATTGCGGCGTTACAGCATGTTATCGCCATTTCTATTATCACAGTACTTGGATGTGAAAGGAAAATTGGCGGTTGTATTCGACGAAAGGAATGCGAAAATAACAAGAATGTATCTAAAATATAAAGCTCAGCATTTAAATGCAAATAAAAGCTTTAGTTAGATGCAACACTTGGATAACAGCCTAGCAATTACATCAAAGTGACCTGTAAAACTAACCCATCCAAAACACGCAGCCATTTGAAGTGTTATTGTGGATAAGAGACTTGACGTGGAACAGGAACCTCTCCATCGACCTCTTGGTAGCCGGAATTTTGCTAGTTACCATCGTCTGTTTTGATCCCTTGTCAATATTAAATCAAAATAAGGAATGAAGTACATTAGTATAGATATGTTACTGCACTTTACTAGAGAAGTGGTACTCATGGTGACAGCAGCTGACCCGACATTACTTCGCCTAACAACTCAACCTCAAACCAAATACAAAATTTTTAAATCTGCTTGACTGGATTAAATTTTTTTAGGGGCAGGGTACTAGTGTAGAGTACTGTTCTTCAGAATAAATAACTAAATATATTTTTAGAAGATTTTGTGAGATAAACAAATTGGGTTAGCAAATTGACAAGTTCAAGTAAACTAAAAGTTTAAGTGAGATTGAGTTTTAAGTCAAACCTTTTGGACATTTTATTAAAAGAGTGAAATAGAGTTATGAAATGAAGTTGAGCTGGATTCCAAGTTTGACCCAAATCCAAACTATCGAATCATTTGAGTCTAACTTTCCATAGAGTTTGGATCTTTAAAACAAAAAGAAACTCATGATCGATGGATCTTTAAAACAAAAAAGAAACTCATGACCGATGGCATACCTTGGCCTCACAGCATAAAGCATGGATGATCCTTGTAGCCTTCTGAAGCTCTCTGAGCTAGGGAGTAATCAGAGAAGCTAAGTACAATGCAGAGTTCAAAAAGATTGCAAGATGAATCAGAGATATCATTCCCATTACCATTTGAACTATCCCATTGTTGTGTGACTGAAACTGCGCTTGCAGGAAATCAAAAGCTGACAGAAATCATATTTCTAAGAAAACTGTAATCATTCTCAAGAGAATGGAAAGGTTTTTTGAAACTTCAAGAGAACGGAAGTTGGAGTTGGAGAAGTCGAACCTTCTAGGAAAAGGTCCACGAACTTGCCTCCATACTTGACAGCCATGGCATGCACTATTACCTGCATCCATTTAAAGAATTATTTGATGTATGCACCAATCCAAATGTTACCTGAAGGCACCAAAGGAATTCAGATTTATAGTGAATCTCATTGCAAGGACATAGTCGTCCAGATGCAATATGAAAAGGTAATAGCTTACGCATCTCCACAATTAAAGTTGCATGAAAATAATTTCCCAATACATGATTTAGAATTGGAAGGAATTGTTTTTACTTTGAAAATTTCCTTCATAAAGTCAACTGTGAAGTGTAAATTAATCATCAATCTGAAGTATATTTTCACACAAAAAGTTGAATTCGGAACAAAGACTATGACTGGAATTAATATCTGGAAATTTATTGTTGTGGTTGACTCTATTAGCAGAAAAGTAAGTTCAAACATAATAAAGTGCCGAATAAGGGGAGCAGCAGTTGATGAAAAGATTGCAGTTTGAGTCAACTGTGCAAATGTATTGTGATGATCCCTACTGACAATCACCTTGGATTGGCTGCAACAGGTGAAAAAGAATTAGTCCAGTGATCTAGAGTTGGCAAAGATAAGAAAGTGCAAGGCTGGGATTCTGACTTCAAATTAAATGAAGACAGTGTTGAGAATTAGAAAATAGAATATCCTAAACAATTATTATTGAAAGAGGCAGATTGTTTAATATATTCCATTCATCCAAGAGAGAACAAGATGTATCAAAGAATTGAAAAAAAAAAATAAAGTGGGGTTAGACTAAAGAAAGATGTAGCAGAGTTTATAAACAAATGCTTAACATGCCAACAAGCATCAGAGATCAAGTGGAAGTTTCAATCATAATCTATTCCAATGTAACAGTGGCTAGAGATAGCTATAGACTTTAAGATAAGACTACCCAGATTGCAACAAGATCACAATGCTATTTGAGTAATTGTGGATTGAGTTACTAAGTCAAATCGGTCTCTAACAATCGAGATTGCGGATACTATAGAAAATCTGACCAATTGTATGTGGTTCAGATTATCAAGTTACATGGAGTTCCAAAATAATTATCTCTGATCGAGAAAGTTCACCTCACACTTTTGGAAACAAAAAGGACAAATTAGGCATTAGAATTTATGCTAAGAATATGAGAAAATCATAAAAGTCGCCAGCATAAATTAAATTTGCTTATAATACCATCTATTAGAAAAGTATCAAGTTAACTCCATATGAAGTTTTGTAAGGAAAAAAGTGTCGATCAGGTTGATTCAAAGGAGACGAAAGAGCTGCATTTGGACCACAAATAGAAATGACCAGAGAAATCATATAGGCCCCGTTTGCCTAGAAGTTTAAAATTAACCTGGTTTAATTTTAACCAAGCATATCACATCACACATAAAATTTAATATTAAAAATTAAATTTATTTCACATCCTACACATATTACTAAAATAATAACTAACTTTATATCACATCCCTCACATATCCCAACATAATAACTAACTTTATTTCACATCATTCACAACTTTCAATAAAAAAATATCTCTATCTAAATTTAATTTTAACCTTCTTAAATTTAACCTTACAAACAAACACACCCATAAAGATTAAAAATTACCCGACACAAATAAAAGAAATACTACGATCCTAACCAGAAATCAATAGAGTTTCAAGAAGGCGAACATAAATTTCTTAAGAGTTAAGATTAGCCCTATGAAGGGAGTATTAGACTTGGAAATGCTGAAAAATTGAAGCCAAGTTTCATTGTCCCATTCGAGAATATAGTGAACTGGGGCAATGGCTTACTAACATTATAAAGTTGGCCAGTCCACATAGCATTTCTTAATTTGATATTATATGTAATAGATGAAACTATTAATGTAATATGAACTTTAAATTACAATGTGTGAACTCTATACGGAGTTGTTTAATTTTTCTCTGTTTTTAAAATTAATGTGGTTTTCAAGAAGAGTATATTAGTCAATTGTTAACCGAAGATTTAACAATCCCGCCCAGACTTTTTGCGAGTGGATCAACCTGTAAAGCTCCTGGACCTCCTGGTTGGGTTAAAGACCAGATTGAAGAATCATATATAATATACCTATTATTTCAATTAAGTTACACAGCATAACTTTAGAAATACAAAGTCTATAAAGCATTGAAATCATATTTTGGTGCAGGTGCCGGTTAACCAAAACTCAGTCAGGTCAAGTTCAGTTTGGGAAACCTGACATTATTTTAATTTTCAGGTATGTCAATTCAGGTTGAAATTGAATCCAATCATTGAACCCAAATTGACATCCTATAGTCCACGTCAACAAAATGGAGTACATGTATGGGTTATTCTGAAAGACTTTTTTTTTTCACTACTGAAAGGTGTATTTATGGGCTATTGGAAGGGAAGTCCTATGATTAAAGATGATCACAACTTCACAAATCCCTCTGAAAAGAATAACAGCTACCTTTTCATGAACCTTGCACAGGCTAATTAAAGCAACAATCACGTTTACTGACTGTCGGATCTTTACCAACATTTCTCCGGCGAGCTGCCTCTGATTATTCTCTCCATTCTTATGTTTAACCTCCTTTATCTGTGCATGAATTTAAGATGTTAAGAAACAAATGTAATGCGCACTGAAATAGAAATTCTTTTGTTTCCATCACCAACCAGCTTCCTTAAAACACTGATGTTCTCTTCATGCTGCATCCATGATGATGGAGCTATTATTAGCACATGGTAAGGTAAGTCGATGAAGACTGCCCTTTAAGACGAAGAAATGCATACCAGCACTTTGTACCATGTAGGAAACATGGTTGGGCACAATGTTGGAAAGCCTTGAGTGGTTTCTCGCTTATTCTTACTTTTGCATGAAGGAACCTATCATGGAAGTATATTAGGTCTAATTTTTAGAGAGAACAACATATTATGGCTTTATTTATCAGTTCAAATATTTTAGACCAACAACGCATAGATATATTTAACTATAGCATGCACACCTTAGTAGTTGTTCTGAAGAGAACATCAACAATTTGATGGTGGATCACCTCAAATACGTGAGATTTTCACCACAGTAACTTTAGGGCAAAAGAAGGGCGATAAATTGAATTACATACTAAATATTACAACTATTAGGGCTTTAGTAGTAACCTTCGTTGAAAATGTTATCTTTTTACATTGTCATTTATTTTATTAGGTAAGTGTTCTATTGAGATAAAAAAAAGTATTTTATTATTTTCTTTTGTCTGCACATTTATCTTGTATAAAACAATCTCTATAAATTGCCCAATTTGTTTAGTATTTCCCAACTTTGATTGAATAAAGAACCCTCCTGATTTATTCACCTACTATCTTACCCTTTCTTCTTCCGCTTCTTCTATTTCTCATCCCCTCCAATTCGATATCGCATGTTCCCATACTTTTTTTTTTATAGAAAATACATGTTCCCATACTTACAACCTGTTAATTCAAGCAAATATTTTATGAAATTCTAGAAGAGGACTATAGTCAAATTAATGGCTTATGTTCACACATTATGAAAGGATAATCAAACTCCAATTTTGATGGCTAATGTAAATGTTTGAACTATGGGATTAATATGTGATTGGTATGGCATCGACCATATGTGGTCAAATTAAGATGGGCTTAGCATATAGCCATTAAATTTTTTTGGTTAAGCTAATATGAACTCAAGTTGCCAAATTAGACATTAGTTAAAATCCTTGGGTATAAATTGGTTTCATGAAGGCATTAAGTCACAATCTATCACAATCCACCAAGCTCATTAAATTCCTAAGGAAGCAAGAAGAGAAGTGAAGCAAGCTATTAAAATCTTTCTTTTTGGCTCTTTTTTTTATCATTCGCTGATTGTGAGATTAAGGATAATTGTCCTTATGTGAGAAAAGAGTTCTTTTGCGGCTTCTTTATTGCAAGATTGTGTGTATTAGGAGATAGTTTGTTCTGCTACATTATGTGATTACACTAGCATTATAGCTTTTACGATAGTGAATTTTTTTTCTTCCTCTCCGTTGGATGTAAACCATAATTTAGATTGAACTACATAAATTTGATCTTTTTGTTATTTATTTTGTCATTATTATTTTCATTGATTCTATCTCTATTGTGCTCCTACTAGTTAGACGGAATTAATTCCAAATACAACCCTATGCTAAATCATTTGTACTACTAATTGAATAGCAGAAGACTAAAATTTGAGAAGTTCCTATGAAAACACCACCAATTTACAAAATCTAAAAAATAAAGAAACTTTGTGATCAGAGATTCAAAACTCGGATATTTATAGTTCATTATCTTGGCCTTCAACAACGACTCCACCAAAAATCCAACAAGTCGCTCCTTAGACAATGTGGTCATAAACTCAAACAATAATACCCTCAAGGGTCTACGTTACGATGTCACTCCTTTAAGTTACCAAGTCATATCCCGAAATCAAGAACCACAAACAACTTAGGATAAACAAAACCTTGACACATCGGCTCGAAAGAAAACCAAGAACAAACCCCAAGATCCGACCTTGAGGCCCATAATGCCCGATTACAAGTGACAACCCACGATGAATCTTTTGATTTTGTAATAATTTTGACAATAATGCAGCACCAACCTAATCCCCTTGAGAATGTCCATTAGGGTTATCAACGATTCAATCTCAAGTCGATCTGACCTCAGCCAAGATTGAATTGAAAGTTTTGCTTCGATCTCTATCTGATCCAAAATATGAATAAGAAAAGTTCCATCTGATCTCAATCTGAGCTAGGCCTAGCTCATTTGTTATCTATTCAAGCTCAATTCAAGCCAATGTCGATCCAACTTTAAATTAATTTTCAATTTTTAAGTCAAAATCTTAAGTATAAATATAGTTGTTTCTTCAATCAGCTTAAATCACAATTGTCCATCTTAATCTGATGGTTAGAAAAAAAATTTTAAAAAAAATAATTTACAGTTAATAGAGTTTGAGCCAAAATCATGGAGGAAATTCCAATGTAGAAAATTCATTAGGCTATTGTGAAAAAATTAGCATATGAAAAAAGATAGAATAATATCTTGTATTTTTTTTAATCAATCCAATTTCAAGCAAACCTGATTCAATCCTATGCCAACTTAAGATTGGATTGATAAAAATCTGGAGCCACAAAAACAACTTGATAGTCGACTTGCTTGGATTGAGTTGAACTCGATTCAATTCAAAATCTAATTCAACTTTTAATTAATATTTGAGCAAAGTTAATAGCCTTAACGTCTATAGATTTGGACATAAAGAAAAATTTGTTTGAAACTTTATTGTAATTGGCTGCATTAGAAACAAGCAAGCCACTTCCTTGTATCTTTCTATAAATTAAAGAAATTGGTAAATGAAGATAAGTAGACATCTAAAAACCTAGGGAAAAATCTACGCATTGTTCTTCTCTATCATCTCTACAAAACAGTAAAACCACTACTTTATCCAACACAAAAAACCTCCAACAAGATTTAGGGATGACAAATTATACCCAGTCCATTTCAGCCACCTTGATTTGGCTTGTACGAGAAAAGCATTAAGAATCAAATTCATACCCAAAGGCCAGTTTAAGACTTGCATGTGAAAATGTGTATTGCATAGAAGTGGTTATTGGTTTTGTCACTCATACTTGCCAACCCAACTCATTTAAATTTGTTATTATATATTACATATATGATCAATATATTGTAAGAAATAATCTTATAACTTTAAGTTAAACTTAAATCTTTTCAAGTATCATACTATTATTATTATGAGTACTTCCATCGAGGCTCGTGAAGTAGAACCCTAATTCTATAAAATCCACAAAAATAAAAACATATCATCTGAGTCTCTCCTGCCTAAACTTTTTTAAATGTCCTTTTTGATATTAATTTTGACAACTACCTTGCTATTTTAAGAAAGAAAAAATACAAATTTAAATATTAAAAATAACTATATTGTAGACTAAGATATAGAGAAGGAAAAGTTGAGGCCATAATAGTAATTGAAAATGCTCAAACATATTTTCAAAATTTTAATATGTATTTGTAATTTTTTAAAATTATAAAATAGCAACTTAACAATCAAGCTCAACAAATTCGTTAAAAAAGACCCATATGAAAAACTTTTGGGTAGGAAGAATCTAAATAACATATTTTTGTTTTTATGGACCTATGTGGCCTTAAGGGTCTATCTCAGGTACCGAATAGATCCTAATTATTACTGTTATTATTATTATTATGTTTTTTCATTATATATAGTATATATTACATCATATTTATATTGTATATAATTTGAACTTTAGCATCATGTTTTACTGTAATATATTCTAAAGTAGATAGGGTGCAAGTTGGAGCACGCTGGGCTGTTCGAGTCTGGTTAGGTATTAAAAGTATTAAATGGGGCAGGATGTTGAACACGGGGGAGGAGGTTTGAAACTTTAGAAAAAGTCAAGGTCTTTTATATTTAAAACACACCATGGGTAACGAGTACGGATTGGGTTCGGAGTTTGACATAAACATCCCACAACCGCCCCATTGTCATCCCTAGCCAGAACTCAAACCAAGAGGAAGCTTGATATCATTGCTGACCACTTAGTTGCTTCTTTAGAGATTAATTAAATTTAACTGTCCAATATGTCAAGGAACAAATTCATTGTGAGGAGAAGATTAGATGCCTTGTTGTTAGGATCCTGCAGTAATTAACATTTACCTGTGGCAAGGTGGAGCATGCCAGCTCCCTCAGAGTGTCACAAGTAGACTCACTATTTGTCAGATATATCCGCAATATCTTCTGTATAGTATCACTCTGAAATAAAATGGAATCTACTTTAGTATTGACAGGAAAGATATATCATTATATTTATGTTCATGATGGTTAGAGTTGAAGAATCATCACTCTTACTTTGCCCTTCAAGTAGTTCTCATTATCCTCACTACCCCACTCATGTAGTAATATCTTGTTGGCAGACAGCCCTAGCCTGCTTGTTAGATAGTGAAGGACTTGATTGGAACATCTCACCTGAACCTTCATCCCATTTGGTTCCCCACACTTACTGCTTATTAATTTTAAATTAACCAGTGAGTGCAGGGTGATCAAGACCTCCGATGCAAGCAAATACGACAATGATACTGCAGACAATAAGACCTTTCAGAACAGTGATGTAAAGATTCATGAAGAAATATTAGAGTGTGTCAAAGTTGAATCACACTTGACTGAAACTTGTGTTAGAGATGCCTTGAATCCTTAGCCCGTGTATATGTTCCCAGTCAGTTACTAGATTCAAACTCAAGATCATGTGCACCATCCAGATGTTTTAGGAATCACGGATTAGGGCTATATAGAAAGTTTGACCCCATTTTTTATTTGACCCAGTCCCAACCTGTGAAACCCAATTGACACACCAAAAAAGCATATGATGCTAGTTGACCTACCAGACTTTCCAGCTTCCAGGATGTCCTCAAGAAATGCAAATACACCACAATACAAGTAATCCATGGTTCCTGGGGTTGGAACTGGTTCCAACCCCAAAAAGAAATTGGTTGGTATTTCAGTTAACTGAAAAGCTTCAAGAATATCCCTGAGAATTTGTGAATTTTCCCGACAGTACAAGTCCTCAAGGCATAACATCTGGTGCACAAGACAGCGTAAGAAGACAATACATGTTTCACAATGCTTGAAAGTTGAGGGGAAGACATAATTCAAAAATAGAACGAATTATGATCTATCAGTAACAAATACCCTGCTGTAACAAGAAAGAACTTCTCTGATTACAGAAGAGGCAACAGATGTTTCTGAAACTTTCAGATTTGGCAAATATGGATTCCCTGCAGAACGTGATAGAGCATTCCAATGGTCCTCACAAACTTTGGATCCTAGTAAAGTGAAGTAGTAATTTTGATTAATGCTAGAAAGCAATAACAAAGTATTTGAGAATAACACTGCATACCACTCGAAAGAACAGAGAATGCAATATCCAGGTACTTTCTTAGACTTCCAAAGAGTGGCCTGATCTTGCTAAGAAGATCAATGGTCGTCATCCTGCAGAAGCCAATTGATGCCTTCACTGGACTTGCAGTTTGTAAATGTGTGCTAGTTGAGGTGAGATCATCCAGCTTTTGGTGAAGATCACGAAGCAGGTACAAATGAAGAGGAAGCTACCAAGAGAAAGGGTGGGTATTGGAAAATCAGTTGATGTTTCACTTTTCAATTTTTAAACTAACATGTGGTGGCTTCGAAAATGGTACCTCAGCTGCTGGATCCGCACAACAGGAATTTTTGCACTGCATCAAACAATAAACATTGAGATTCATTTATAGCAGCAATACCAGAGACATACTGACCACAACATTAGGTGAAGTTCCAACAGGAACATATCCAAGAAATAAATTACCAAAATGAACCAAACAGAGAAAAATTTCAGTTACAGAATTGGGTAAGCCAAAAAACTCCAAAAGGTTAATTTTTCTGCTCTGCATGGATTACGTTTTAAGTAATGCAGTAACTATAGGCCAAATGCTAGCATTTTCATAAATTAGACAATAAGCGAGTGACTGTCATGGCTTTTGTTAATTTGTTGAGAAAAGAACTAAAATGGTAAGTGGAGTGCAGAAAGGATCGAGAAGACTACCAAGGGGTTGAGCACACAGCAGGAAAGAGTGGATGAGGGGATAAAAACAAAAGAAGAAACCAGTGGTATTAGGCTTCTTGATTATGAAAAATAAATTTTCAATTATCAATCATGGTCCTTTTAAGACTATCATCAAACATTAAATACTTATAGCAACATACCGTAATGCGTGCCAAAACTTTACATGTAAGAGATCATGTATTGCCAACATCCAAAATTTACTACGTTGTGGCATTTGACTAGCTGTGATAGTAAACCGAGTATTTGTGGAAATCTGTGAAGCATGATGTCAGGTGACGCCTAGATTGGCCTACAAATCCAACCTCATAAAGATCACTGATGATTAATGCTCGTTAATAGATATGATTATGAGATTTGTTATCTGAATTTCTAGAGCATGGACAACAGCAACAATAAAAGCATCATTTACATATGATTATGAAGCTCTAACCTCAGAGAAACATAGTAAGGATAAAGAATCAACATTCAGAGGCCTGAAGTTTGATCGTTGTGCATCAAGGGTCTTGAGTGCTGTGGATATGTCTGCTCCACCAAGATCATTAGGGCCAAAACAATGACCCTCAGCACATTGAGGTGACTTCTCATTGGATGTGTGTCTAGAACTTTCATCTGAAACTCGACTTGCTAATGCACCAGCTTTCTTCAGCACATTGATTATCATAGGTTGTCTCAGCTGTGTATTAAGATCTGAATTTTCAGATGTTGGTGAATCTGTTTTTTTAATCTTTTTCCTCTTCAGTGGAATGGTCTCAGATAATGTTCCCTCTAAACTCTTCTTTTTAAAGAAAATAGAAGATCCAGACTGTTTTACATGATAACGGACTTCTGGAAAAGATGTAGGATGAGCCTTGAGGAGAACATCTAGTATACTTTCCATCACGCTGCATGATGAGAAGTCAATAATAAGAACATGATCAAGATTCCTGACAAAATTATGAATTATGAATTTATGATGAGAGAATACAAGTACAAAAATTCCTGATATGTATTTGAAACATAGACTACCACCCCTTGGCATTATTATCAATCAGATGGCCTGTTAGCCTTCATTGTCTAGATAAATACTAACTTTTTCATCTAAAAAATAAAAACTATTTAGGAATGGAATTATGGAGCCTTTGAGATGATTTGTCCAGCATTTGAATTTTATACATACAGATTCATAGAAGAAAATAGAGTTTAAACAACTTATTATGCCCAAAAAAACTTCACTAGAAGAAATGCACTCCAAGTTCAAGACCATCAATAGTGCTCAAACACCACAAGTCAATAACAAAATTCTGTTTGCTGTTAAAAAACTTGTAAAAATAACAATGTCATTTCATAAATGACTACAACCAAGAACCATAAACATTTTCCAAGCATATGATACTTGTTCAATAATTACAAATGTTAAAATAATAAGTTTCACCATTGTAGATAATGTGAAAAGAAAGATACTCTGAAGACTCTTGACAAAACGTTTGAAGGCAACAGATAAATAGCACTGAAGAAACAAAAGAGCATTCTCTAACTAAATGAGGAAATTAATCTTTCTACATAGGTGCTTGTGTCTATCAACTAATAATTCTTCATTGCAACATCACACATCCATTGGCCACTATCTTAACAGAAAAACTATGTAATTAAGCATTTACAACAATGTTGGCATCTTACAAATTTGCTGAGCTTTGATTAGAAAAGAATAAGTTATCTTTATGTTAAAAGCCCTTTGCAGTGACAACCTAATGACAATATGAAGTGCGTGGAGCCCGAATTTCCTTACAGTCTCAGTTGGATGAAGTATGGATTAGGAGAATGACTGGACACATTGGAGAAATTATTACAACGTGATGGATGTAGAAAGAAGAAGGGATGGTCCAATTCTTGGTGATCGAACCACCCAATCAGATTCCCTAAAACCTGAGAATATATCCTCATACATCCTAAATAAAACTTTTGGAAATCCTTGATCTGAGAGGACTATTCTAGGGTTTGAGAGGGTTAGTATGTAATCCCTTTCTATAGACTTTTGAAAATTAGTAAAATTTCTCCTAGTGCAATCATGTTTTTTCTTGAATTTAGGGTTTTCCATAGATATTGGGTGTTCTTTTTATTCTTGTTTTCTTCTTTAATATATGCATCAAGATTTCTCACTTATGTGTTTTTTCAATCTAAAATTGCACTTCGATGTTGCATTGTGAGGAATCTACCTTAGAAAAATGATGTTGATATAGGCATGTATTTCCCAAATAACTGATATCATAACTTTGACTCTCTTTTCACGGGGTTAATCAGAATAGTTCAAGGACGGTATTTTGTATTCATATCAATTTAACACTCCCGACACTATCACTAATGGGACGGTATGGGTGTTAAAAAATGGGTTCATATAAGGCAAACCCACCACAAGCATAAGCAAGTATGTGTTTTATCAATTTTAGAAAATAAAACGTAAAGCTATAATTTCATATGAAATGCTCAAATTTATCAATTTTAGGGAAATATTGTTCCATTTTAATTTGAGTTAGTGTTTTGTTGTATATAATGAGCATGTTATGTTAAAGAAATAGTTTTTGTTCCCTTAAAAATAAGGGATGATTCATGTGACATCTCCCATTTAGCAAAGCCAAAAGCGAGGCAGAGCAAAACAGGTATAGGTCATATGAGAAAGGATTTAGAGCAGGGCAAAAATGGCTACAGAGCAGGTACAAGCAACGGAAAGCACATAGTAACCGGTATGGATTTTGAAGGAGTCGACCTATACCTGCCACATCGCCATTCCTAAATAACAGAACCAAATGATGGATGATATAAAAATGAATATTGATCGATTCGATGGCAAGAACTTCAAATTTTGGAAGACACAAATAGAGCATCTATCATACCAAAGTTAGTTACATCAACCTTGTTAGGTGAGAAGCCAAGAACAATGAAACAACAAGGTCTTCTATATCGTCAGGCAATGGGATTGATAACGTTTACATTGGTAAGAAATGTTTGTTGCTTTCAACATTGACAATGAGAAGATGACTGTATGTTTAATGAAGGTTTTGTGTCACATATATGAAAAGCCCTCTTCATCAAATAGGATGTATTTGACGCATCGTCTGTTTAATCTAAAGATGGCAAAAGCAAGTTCTGTCACTGATCACATGAATGAGTTCAACATCATTACAACTTAGTTGAGTTCGCTGAATATTAGTTTTAATGATGAGGCAAATGCTCTTATTTATTATCTTCCTACTGGAGAACTGGAGTGCAACTGATACAGCTACGAGCAGTTCTTCCGTCCATAAAATGTTGAAGCTTTAGGAGGTTCGCGATTTAATTCCTAGAGAGGATATTTGAAGGTGGGAATCCGAAGAATCACTAGGCATTGTCATGCAAATAGATGGAGGCAGAGATAAAGTTTTCAAAGTGGTTAGAGCAACATATCCAACTCAAAGAGAAAAGAGTAAATTGAAGCCACACAACAAACGAGTCTACTGGAATTGTAATAAGAAGAGTCATCTAAGAAAATATTGCAAAGCCCAAATAAAAACAGATACTAGAGTACTAGAGTTAGGAATGAGACAAATCTATGAATGCGAACATTGAAGAAGATTTGCAGGATGCTTGAGTGTCAAGCGTGGGTAGTCTCCTATAGACTATTGGACTTCAAACTCAGGTGCATTGTTCCAATTCCACCCCATTTAGAGAATAGTTGCAAAATCTTACTGTTGAAAAGTTTGGGAGTTTATCTTACAAATGATCAACCTTTAATAATTGCAGATAAAGGTCATGTGCACACCAAGACAGTAAACTATTATCCTTGGAAGTTGCATAACATGAGAAACATTCATGGACTTGAATTTCAAAAAAAAAAGAAACATTCATGGACTCAAAAGAAATTTGATTTCAATCAATTAGTTAGATAGCACAGGTTACAAAACAATATTGGAGATAGCTCATGGAGGTTAGTTAAAAGTGTTATTGATGCGGGACAGAAAAAATGCGAATGATATTTTATATTTATATTAGCAAAATTAATTATCAAATTATTTTTAATTTTACAAATAATGAGTAAAGAGCAAAGAGCAAAAAATCAAAACAAATGACCAAGTGGTCTACAAGATATTAATTTTACAAATAATGAGTAATGCATCCAAATAAAGCTCAAGTTTTCACTTTTTGAAAAAAAGCTCAAGTTTTGGAGAACACCTTTACATTCCTCTTCTTTATGCTTTCTTCATTGAAAGACTTAGAGTTCCAGAAGAGAAACAAGTTAAAAACTCAATAGAATTTAAGTACCGAGTTATCTCAAGTTAAAGATTTTTATAGAGAAAAATACTTAACAAAAGTTAGTGAAATTTTTTCTAAGGTACAATTTTTCCTACAAAATCTACAATAAAAGTTTCAGAATTTTTAAATAAGTGGAATATCTAGAATAATTTATAAATGTATTTTTGGATAAAAATTTATTTCAAGAAAAATACTTAATGAAAAATTTTGAAAATATTCTCCATTGTAAAAGACTTTCTCAGGAAGCAATAGCAAAACTTTTAAGGCATTTGGAAGTAAAATAAAATCAGGAAAAATCAGAGAAGATCGAATAAATTCGGGAATTACCACTAAGATAGCTTTAACCAAAAAAATCTTACTTGATCAAGCCCCAAAACATCAAACCCTTACTAAGGATCACTCCCACAAAAAAGCACAACTTTAGAGCTCAAATGAAAGGTTTTGAAATGTTGAAGAGAATTGACACGCTTGAGAAACTATAAGAGAATAAGAGAAGATAGATTTTTCACCAAAGGTTCAAAAGAGACATTTCCAACAAATGAAGGGGTTTTTATAGATGGGAAAATCTGGCTTACAATGTTCATGTGTCAGGCTAGGAAGAGCTATAATCATTTCACCAAATGACATTCAAATTATGTTGAAAAATGTTTAAATCTGTTTTGAAGTTATCAAGTAGGCAAAAAGGTAATTTAATATGAGCTGGTTGGAGAGTTTTTAATGAAAATAAAGACTTGGATGGCACGTCCACATATCAGGCATGAGACAAAATGTAGTTGTTTCCCCAACCATGAATTTTTTCTCCCAAATCTTGACCCAAAGTTGATAAAAAAATAAGACTACAACTGTAACAGACTAACAGATTTGAAGTTATCAAGTAGGCCTAAAAAAAATTAATTGAGCAGGATAAAGTATTTCAACATACAAAATACTTGATTAGTATGTTCAAACATCAGGTTATAAGACATAATAAAGGTTTGGCCTCCCATATGTCACATTTATTTGAAATAGTAGCCCAAAGTTAAGAACAAATAATACTGCAACTGTTTAGCAGAGTTGCAGATTTCAAATTATCAACTATGGTTGAAGAAAGATTTATTTCAAGCTAATGGAGAAGAGTTTCTACAAGATAAAGGCTGTGACGCAAGGTTAAAACATCAAATATAAAGAGAAAATCGTATCCACTTACCAGCAAATTGCATAAAACTATAATAAGGTCTCAAGGTTTGATAAAAATAAGAAATTAGATTTTTATTTAATCAGATTTTGAGGCTGAAATTTTGAAAACTTTGGTTAACTTTAATAAGTTGATTCAGATATTAATTAAACTATGATGTATGATTGAAATTCATTAATTTGTTAATATTAATTATATAATTTATGTGGAATTTTAATTTAATTTTAAAAAATAATTTTATTTATTTTTTGTTAATTAATTAGGCAATCTCCAAAAAAAAGAGATCATGCATGATATATATAATTCACTTAAAAGATTTATTAAGCACTAATTCTCTATCATTTTGAAATTCTTCTAGGTCTTTTCATCATGTCTTTCTTGATAATGGCATTGATTTTCACACTCTTCAAACTATAGTCAAGTAAAATTCATGATTTAGCACTTTTATACTTGTATCTTGTATTCCTGAAAATATAAAGAACCTCTATATATGAAAGTTGTTTATAATATCCTAATGCGATTGTTATCATCAAAATCAGCATGAGTTCAACATGTGAATCCCCAACATGACACTAATACCTCCTGATTCCATCAGTAAACGTTTGGGGGTACCTGTACGAAGGCAAAAAAAATGCAATAAACATGGCAAACATAAGAATGCAGAAAGCTCTTATAAGAGCTTTCATGAGTTTGCAGAAATAATAATGCAGACAGCTCTCAAGGTATGAATTGCAGAAATAATAACAGAATCCCTTCAACCACATTCCATGAGTTTCAAGTTAACATAAATGAAGCAGATCAAATGCAAAATGTTGAAGAAGAGCAACAGACATCACTATCTAAAGAAAGTACAAACAGCAAAACAAGCATTGGATTTTTGGCTAAAAATGAAGTTAAAGAATCTGACACTAGCTCAGATTAGCAATGATACTCACATTAAATTCCTCAATCGCTTCAATAACTTTTTAGCCATGACATTTTTTGTATTTGGAGTTACACTTGCAACTTCGCTAGAAATTTGTGTGCCAAATGCATTTAGCTGCAATTGCATCAGAACTATCAGGGAGGGACAGATCGTTATGATAGAAATGTAATCATTAATAAGAAATAGAAGAAATTCTCTCAAGGCATACCAGCTCTCGGATCCAGTTGATTGCATAGTAAAGAGAAAGGCACACTGTCTGTTTCTGCTTTTCTGTTAGCCTCTTCCAATGAACTTCAGATAAATACTAAAACTCAAAACTCAGAAAATGAGCAAACCAGGCATGGAATAAATCCAACAATACCAGCATTTAAAAGGAATAAACAATACAACCACATATAGCGTGAAGATTACCTAAAATTGGCACATTATTTAAAATAGCTACAACTTCTATCAATTAAGATGGGATTTGCTAACGACTAGTGGCAAACAAGAAGCAGAACTGCCTAAGTTTCAAAATCAAAATTAAGAAAAAATTTTGTTAGCAGAATACCAGGATGGTTTATGCGAGAGTAAATAAGATGCAGAAAGATGAGAACAGCCCTCTAAAAAATTAGAATTATTAAGATAAATTTTCAAGGAACACCTGCATATTGAGTACAAACTGTCAACTATTTGATACAATAGAATATAACTAAAACACTGAAATCTCAAACTCTAGAGGATTAGATTTGTTTCAACCCCCTAAAATTTCACAAATTCTCCAAAACTAGCGGTTATTTGTGCTTTAAATTTTAGCTGCTGCTTGTAGGCTTTGATGGATATAACCATTTGTTGTGAAACACTCTTTCAAAGTCAAAAACGAATAGGGAACAAAAATCAGCATGGACATTTTAGTCATGACAACTAGGCCTACAAATGGGTCAAATTTGGATCGGATCAGCCCTAACTCAGATCCAAATCTATTTAAATTCATTGGATCAAACCTCAAATTGGATCAACCTTAACCTGGATTCGACTCAGATCAGATCTGGATCGGGTCAAATCTTGAGTCTGGTCTGATTAGTGCACTACATAAATACAAGCAGAGTTTCATATATGCAATCTCAATTTATTTTAAAGTAATTAATTGATATATTAGTCATAGGATAATACTATTTTAATAATTAAAATTTTATTTATCCATTTTTCAAAATGTATCCCAACTTTTTGCTTATTGATGAAGAGTGTAACAATTAACGTCTACTAAAAAACCAATATATCTTAGCAAGAGTGGTGTGGTATAGTAATTGCAATGATTTACTAATCTGGATATAAAAAGAGAATGAATGATTCGAATACTATAGAAATAAGATGTCTCACTTTATTCTAGGAAAGACAATTAAAGAAGCACACATGGATGTGAATGAATCCTTGGCAAAAACTAAGCTATCTATGATGACTCAATTGGGTCGAATACAAATGGGTTGGATCATGGTCGGTTTGAAATCCAACCCGAAAAAGAAATAACGAATCGTGTCGGATTTCGGATCAAATAAATAGTAATTAAAATATATACAATTAACTATATTTTTGGGCTGAATCTCATATTGATTCAGGCCAAAATCCGACCCATTTACAAGCCTAATGACAACATGACTTTGATAATCAAAATCATCAGAATGTTTTGCTGATAAAAACAAGAGGCATTTACATATATACCTCTTTTTTTTTTGGAAAACACGTATATACCTCTTAATTCTTCTTCAATTACATATTAAATTCCATATTCTCTTATTTCACAATTTAACCTTCCAAATTTTCTAAAAATAAAAATTAATGACACGCATGTATTCACACACATATTTATAAAATTTCGTATCTACATGTCATTGGTAATAAGCAACTAAACAATTATAATTAGCAAAAAAAAAAATCTTTTAAAAATCTTGAAAAAGATCTAAATATGTTATTTTTGAAAAATTTATAGGGTTAGGCTGTAAAATAATAAAAATAAGGGGTTAATATATTATTGAAAAAGAATTGAGAGGTATACATGTAAATATCACTAAAAACAATAAATAGCAATTAACAAGTGAATAAAGAAAGAAGATCGATCCATCACTGTAACACAGATTACACCTTAGTAGATGGAAGATGCAGAGGACAGCCAAGAAGTGCATCAATTCCAGCAAGTGATCCATGGTTTGTCAACCTTTCAACCTATGAAATAACAGGAAACTATTTGAATATAAGTCAAAAAACAATTCAAAATTCCTGAGCATTAACCGCTTACAGAAGACAGTAACAAAAACTGAGAAGGAAAAATCTGCAAAGATGATGAACGCCTGAATCCAACATATGTGAAATTTATTAGAAATCAAATGAAACATGAGCAGACTTTAATTAAACAGTCTGTGACACGAAAGTTACCGCTCCACAGTTGAACAAAGCAATGGCAGGATATTCAGGCATATAGGAGATAAATCGCCATCCAAATTAATCCATAACTCTCCTTAAATTTTCAATAACCACCAATTATTTTTAGACCCAAATTATATTCAATCAAGCAGTATATAAAAAAACAAAAGAACTTCACAGACCTTCAATACCATCAGATGAGACATTCAAAGGCAATTGGCCTCCCTCAACATCAGATAGAAATTTAGACTCAAACTCGCCAACATGCTTGCTCAACCTGAATATTTTGGAATAAAGATGGAAAGCAAATATAAATCTTATCCCTTTAAACTTTAAACACCCACCATTCAAGAATTGCTGGCTTGAGAACACTGTGCTCCAGTAGAGCAATCAGTTCATCATATAGTAGTATCAAAGTTAACGGGAACAGCTTGCATGAATCTAAACACATCTGAAGAAGATCGAAAGCATCTTCAAAATTTGATTTCTGCATGAATAATACGACTCATATCACACAATAATTGACTAGACTGAACCTCCATGCAATCAAAAGGAACTGCAACCTATGCTCATATGCAAAGTCTCAGCAATACTAAACTACAAGCAAGAACTTGATTTCAGAAATATGCCCAGCAAATTAAACATTTGTTGGTCGAAAATCAACAACATTTTCTTGGCAGCATAAATAGTTAATCAGACTATTATCTAAGCACTAAGCACATAGAAATCAGCCAACCTTTGGGTTTCTGAAAAACAGAGAGGTCAGAATATATGCAGGGTTATAAGACAATTCACATGGGTCACTTCTTCCAATTACATTATGAAAGCCCTACATGGCTACATTGTTTCCAAATTCAATTTGAACATAACTTTCTTGTTTGGTTTTCCATAATAATCCACATTCAATATCAGGCATATCTTAATTTTCAAAAAAAAAACGTCAGGAATATCTTAAATGAGTAGCATGGAACTAGCTGTCTGGTTTACTTAGTTAAACTATGACATGAATGCTAATGCGGTACTCAATATCAACAAATGTAATGCATTCTCAAAATTGTAATGTACTTCCTATAGTTTTGTGCATTATGACCCTCTTCAAAGGGAAGTATTCAAAGTATTGATAAAAATGTGAAAATATTATGCATGCCAAACATGACATCCAAACAAGACTAAAACTCACTCCAATCCTTTCCCATTTTGGCAAAGTTCTGCTAATTCTTTTATTCCAATTAGTAAAAGGGAAAACAAAAAGTTAGACCTAGAATAAACATTCAGCAGCATTAAAAGACTCAAGTTTTTATCTAGGTTTGATAGATAAAGTTTAGGACTACATATTACAAAAATATGCATATCAGTAAAATCAAGAGTAAACATGCAAGAACCTATCTATTTTAATGAGTACTGTCCAAGATCAAAAGCTACTAATGCCTGCTAATCCAACTATGTTCTGCGGCATAAAAGTGACAAGGTGGTTCTCTGAAACTTACTTGAGATGATAAGATTCTAATAGGAGCATTCACTTCTCCTAGCAAAGAAACTATCTTGAGGGTTCCAATTATTCCCATCTTCCTGTACACCAGATTGGCATTGCTTACCTGGACAAGTGGAGACAGAAAACATCAATAGCAAACAAAAATTAACAAAGAAAAAGGTTAGATGAGGTTTGATAATCCATTAGCAGCATATCCATTCTACTTATTCTCCACTTACAACTTGCATACCTGCTTCCTAATGATCATCATTACTTCATTTGCCAGGGAAGATCCCATGTCAGTACTAGATTGAGAAGACAATACCAGATGGCAAAATACATCATAAACCTGCCTCCATGAAACAAACAGTAAACTAATGAAAGGAGTACAATTGACGCCATTGCAACAAACTAGAAAGCGAGAACCTTGTGCAGATTATCTTCTTCAAAGCTATCCATGTAGTCTAAGATACCTGTAATGCAAGCTCTAACATAATTAAGGCATGGAATAAATAAAAACCATCAATCAGCTCCATCTGAAAAATATGTAGAAAAGGATAGTAATAGTTGTTGTTCCTTAATACCAGTTATATGAGATGACATTGTGATCAGCTGCTCTGAGTATCTTGAAGTCAATATAATCAAGGTCTCCAGAGCCGAGCTAACTTCATAAGCAATTCCAGAACCAATATGTGTAACTAAAACACCCAGAACCTGCAAGATGTACATTAGCAGTTCGTATAAAAGCTTTAATGCTCGCAAAATAAGTATAAAGTATGAAAAAATGTAATGATTTTTATAGTAATCACTTGGCATTCTTGGAATTAGAGATTTGTTAAGCTTACTAAAGGTTCCTGATTCACCAAGTCAATCAATACGGTGGAAAACACAATGCAGTCAAATTCCATGGGATTTTATATTCAAGCAAATAATTATGCAGAAATGGCAATTACCAAATTACTTACTTCTTGTCTCGAATAAGTATCTTTGAACTCCTGAAACAGTGCAACGTAAAGGTGAATGCCAAAATTTCTTGCTTCTTTCTCCTTGGACGACAATAGGTATTCAGAAATAGAGACAAATGATGGAAAGTAGTCCTGGAAGCACATTATTAAATATCTAAGCTCATGCAAAGAACCATAACTTCGACAAGAAAATGAAAATTTTCCAATCAGCCTATCAGGCCAGTTCCTGGTTTAATGTGGAAAGTAAAAGCTAACCTTCACCAGCTCCCGGTGCCCAGAAATGCATTGATCAAATAGAGCTTCACTGAGGCAACCACTTATTATCTTCCTTTTCAATAATTTCTGAGCACTTTTCAGTAGAGAACCTCCATTACTGCATATGAGCAGCAGAAACCATATGTCAATCACCTTATGATAGCGTGGCTCAGCAATAGACTTCAGCTCTTTCAAAACAGCATCACAGAGTATCTGCAGTTAACCAAGTGTACAAAGTTCAGCAGAATAAAAAAAAGGGTAAATAGCATCTGGGTCCCTCTAGTTTACTCGTATGAGCAAATAGGTCCCTCGAATATTAAAATCTAGCAAACTGGTCCCTCTAGTTTGATGGAATATGCATATAGGTCCCTGG
>KZ452015.1:1003511-1086079 GCA_002786265.1 Apostasia shenzhenica
TGTGTGTGTATTCAATTAAGTTTTGTTGTTTTTGAAGAGAATATATGCAATTTGACTTCAATCTTGTCTATATGAAGGTTTTTTAACATAATACTCTGATTACACACCTAATATTTGCTATAATGACATATTTCAACCGAAAATTAATATTTAATGAACTATTACAGACATTTGATTATTGTCACGTATAGCAAATAAAAATACGGTTGGAATAGATCGCCAAATATCAATTTCCAATTAAACTACATCAATATAGGAAATATTAGGTGTGTAATCTGAGTATTTTGTTAACAAACCTTCATATAGATAATGTTAAAGTCAAATTGCATATATTCTCTTCAAATACAATAAAACCTTGTTGAATTCACACACAATTGCTTCTATTCAGTTGAAAGAACTTATTATGTGATAAATCATACTCTAAATATTTGGTACTCCATCTGAATTCAACATAATATAATGAATAGCTGTAAAACTATCACTATTCAAATCAAATTCATTGATATGTCATAAATCAGACCCTAAAACAGCCTATTCTCTTAATATTTATCGATATTGTGACAAATAGATGTGTAATTACAGGTATTACAATAAAACATAATCAAATGCCCCTAATAGATCGCTAAATATCAATTTTGGATTAAACTTCATCAATATAACAAACATTAGGTGTGTAATCTGAGTATTATGTTAAAAACCATCATGTAGACAAGATTAAAGTCAAATTGCATATATTCTCTTCAAATAGAATAAAAACTAATTGAATACAAACACAATTATTTTTATTTAGTTAAAATAACTTATTATGCAATAAATCTTACTTTAAATGCTTGAACTCCACTCAAATTCATTGTAATGCAATGAATAGCTGCAAAAACATCACTATTCAACACAAATTCATTGATATGTCATAAGTAAGACCCAAAAAGAGCCAATTATCTTATAATTGATCAAAATACTAACAAATAGATGCGTAATTATAGGTATTACATTAAAACGCAATCAAATGCCCCTAATAGATCGCTAAATATCAATTTTCGATTAAAATACATCAATATAGCAAACATTAAATGTGTAATCATAGTATTATGTTAAAAAACCTTTATATAGACAATATTAAAGTTAAATTTCATATATTCTCTTCAAATACAACAAACACTAATTGAATACACACACAATTGCTTTTATTCTGTTAAAATAACTTATTATGCAATGAATCGTACTCTAAATGTTTGTAGTTCATTTGAATTCAACATAATATAACGAATAGCTGCAAAAATATCACTATTCAAATCAAATTCAATGATATGTCATAAATCTGACCCTAAAAGAGCCTATTCTCTTAAAGTTTATTGATATAGTGATAAATAGATATGTAATTATAGGTATTACAATAAAAAACAATCAAATGCCCCTAATAGATCGCCAAATATCAATTTTTGATTAAAATATGTCATTATAACAGACATTAGGTGTATAATCAGAGTATTATATTTACAAACCTTCATATAAACAAGATTAAAGTCAAATTACGTATATTCTCTTCAAATACAATAAAAACTAATTGAATGCATAAATAATTGCTTTTATTCAGTTATAATAACTTATTATGCAATTAATTTTACTTTAAATGCTTGTACTCTACTTGAATTTAACTTAATGCAATGAATAGCTGCGAAAAAATCACTATTCAACTCAAATTCATTGATATGTCATAAATCAGATCCTAAAAGAGTCTATTCTCTTAAAATTGATCGATATACTAACAAATAGATGTGTAATTATAGGTATTAAATTACAACGCAATCAAATATCCGTAATAGTTCGTCAAATATCAATTTTTGATTAAAATATATCATTATAGCAAACATTAGACTTATAATCTGAGTATTATGTTAAAAAATCTTTAAATAGACAAGATTAAAGTTAAATTGTATATATTCCTCACAAATACAACAAAAACTAATTGAATACACACACAATTGCTTTTGTTCAATTAAAATAACTAATTAGGCAATGAATCGTACTTTAAATGCTTGTACTCCACTTGCATTCAACATAATGCAATGAATAACTGCAAAAATATCACTATTCAACTCAAATTTTTTGATATATCATAAATTAGACCATAAAAGAGCTTATTCTCTTAAAATTGATTGATATACTGACAAATAGATGTGTAATTGTAGGTATTACATTAAAACGCAATTAAATGCCCCTAATAGATCACCAAATATTAATTTTTGATTAAAATACTTCAATATAGCAAATATTAGGTGTGTAATCAGAGTATTTTGTTAACGAACCTTCATATAGATAATATTAAAGTCAAATTGCATATATTATCTTTAAATACAATAAAAACTAATTGAATTCACACTCAATTGCTTTTATTCAATTAAAAGAACTTATTATGCAATAAATCATACACTAAATATTTGTACTCCAATTGAATTCAACATAATGTAACGAATAGCTGCAAAAATATCACTATTCAAATTAAATTCATTGATATGTCATAAATCAGACCATAAAAGCGCTTATTCTCTAAAACTTTATCGATATACTGACAAATAGATGTGTAATTATAGGTATTACATTAAACCGCAATCAAATGTTCGTAATAGATCGCCAAATATCAATTTTCGATTGAAATACGTCATTATAGTAAACATTAGACGTGTAATCAGAGTATTATATTAAAAACCTTTATCTAGGCAAGATTTAAGTCAATTGCATATATATTCCCTTCAAATACAATAAAAACTAATTAAATACACACACAATTGTCTTTATTCAGTTAAAATTACTTATTATGCAATGAAACTTACTTTAAATGCTTGCACTCTACTTGAATTCATCGTAATGCAATGAATAGCTGCAAAAATATCACTATTCAACTCAAATTCATTGATATGTCATAAATCAGATCTTATAAGAGCCTATTCACTTAAAATTGATCGATATACTAACAAATACATGTGTAATTATAAGTATTATATTACAACGCAATCAAATGTCCGTAATAGTTCGCTAAATATCAATTTTCAATTAAAATACATTATTATAGTAAACATTAAGTGTGTAATCAGAGTATTATATTAAAAAACCTTTATATAGACAAGATTGAAATTAAATTGCATATATTTTCTTCAAATACAACAAAACAAATTGAATACACATACAATTACATTTATTCAGTTAAAATAACATATTATATTATGAATTATACTTGAAATACTTGTACTCCACTTGAATTCAACATAATGCAATGAATAGCCGCAAAAACATCTTTATTCAACTCAAAATCATTGATATATCATAAATCAGACCCTAAAAAGAGCTTATTCTCTTAAAATTGATCGATATAGTGACAAATAGATATGTAGTTATAGGTATTATATTAAAACACAATCAAATACCCCCAATAGATCGCAAAATATCAATTTTTGATTAAAATACATTAATATAGCAAATATTAGGTGTGTAATCAGAGTATTATGTTAAAAAACTTTCATATAAATAAGATTAAAGTTAAATTGCATATATTCTCTTCAAATACAATAAAAATTAATTGAATACACACACAATTGCTTTTATTTAATTAAAATAACTTATTATGCAATAAATCTTACTTTAAATGCTTTTACTTCACTTGAATTCAACATAATGCAATGAATAGCTGCAAAAATATCAATATTCAACTTAACTTCATTGATATGTCATAACTCAGACCCAAAAGAGCCTATTCTCTTAAAATTGATTGATATACTAACAAATAGATGTATAATTATAGGTATTACATTAAAATACAATCAAATGTCCGTAATAGATCGCCAAATATCAATTTTCGATTGAAATACATCATTATAACAAACATTAGGCGTGTAATCAGAGTATTATATTAAAAAATATTCATATAGACAAGATTAAAATTAAATTGCATATATTCTCTTCAAATAAAATAAAAACTAATTGAATACACACACAATTACTTTTATTCAGTTAAAATAACTTATTATGTTATTAATCAACTCTAAATGCATGTACTTCACTTGAATACAACACAATGCAATGAATAACTGCAAAAAAATTACGATTCAACTAAAATTCATTGATATGTCATAAACCAAACCCTAAAAGAGCCTATTTACTTAAAATTGATCGATATACTGACAAATAGATGTGTAATTATAGGTATTACTTTAAAACGCAATCAAATGTCCGTAATAGATTGTCAAATATCTATTTTCGATTGAAATACGTCATTATAGCAAATGTTACGTGTGTAATTAGAGTATTATGTTAAAAAATCTTCATATAGACAAAATTAAAGTCAAATTGTATATATTCTCTTCAAATACAATAAAAATTAATTCAATACACACACAATTGCTTTTATTCAGTTAAAATAACTAATTAGGCAAAGAATTGTACTTTAAATGCATGTACTGCACTTGAATTCAACATAATTCAATGAATAGCGACAAAACATTACTATTCAACTCAAAGTCATTGATATATCATAAATCAGACCCTAAAAGAGTCTATTTTTTTAAAATTGATCGATATAGTGACAAATAGATTTGTAATTATAGGTATTACATTAAAATGCAATCAAATGTCCCCAATAGATCGCCAAATATCATTTTTAGATTAAAATACATTAATATAGCAAATATTTGGTGTGTAATCAGAGTATTATGTTAAATGAACTTCATATAAACAAAATTAAAGTCAAATTGCATATATTATCTTCAAATACAATAAAAACTAATTGAATACACACACAGTTGCTTTTATTCAATTAAAATAACTTATTATTCAATGGATTTTACTTTAAGAGTATATTGCATAGAATAAAAATGAACGTGAAAGAAAAAACTTTATAACCAATCGAAACTAATTATAGAACAACATTTTATTGTCATTGGCAGTGGAGGTAGTGTTATTAAATATATGAATTGTGATTGGCTAATTAGAATGATTGAACGCGCCAAGTTTAATTTCATCTAGAAAAAATTCTCTACAGCAGTTAAAGCACTCTTCAACAATTCAATATCGTGTTCATGTAGCTCGAGCAGATATAACGGTAGGCACGTAAAATGATATTTAAAATTTACTTATATAAGTGATATTCACGTAAAATTTAATTTTAAAACATATAAAATATTTATTTTGAATACACTATATTTCAAAATCTCCTTGAAGTATCGAGATGTTTTGCATGTGGGCCCCTTCAAATTTAACTTATCTGCGTTATTGCTATTGATTCAACGATCCCCAGTAGTACTTTGATAATTTTGAATACATTTTAAAATAACATATATAATTCATTTGTGTTAGAGTTACGATATAACTTCTTTATTCTGATATCGATACTTCTTTTTTCTCCTTTTGAAACTTTTTATATTCTTTATAGTGGAAGTTTTTTATTTATTATGTCCTGATGTACATTCTCGCTCTACGTTGATCTCTGATTGATTAATACGACTTATAATAATGAAAATATTTTTCCTTTAGATTATATCACTGTCAATATATATATATGTTAGTGGAGATTAAGAAGGCAATGTGGTGAAAAATGAAAAAAAATAGAATAGTGGCAGCCACATAATGAAGCACTAAAAAAAAGATCATGCATCTCCACCTCCCCAATATTCTTAAATAAATATTACAATATTATTCAAAAAAATAAATATTATAATACCTATGATTTTAATGAAATAATATCCTAATCCCCCTCATAATGAAATAAAGTTAATCCTTCTTCTCCTACTTTATTCTTAAATACTATTACAATTATGCCTTGTACTATATTCTAATTATTGGTGTGAGTTCTCTTTAAGTTTTATATTTTAAAAAACTATTATATCGATGATTTGGATGACACGTCTTATAACTCGCTTTTGGTTAGAAGTAATTTTAAGGTAGATCAACTGATCAAACACTTTTAATAATAGATGTGGTTAATCGATATGTTTAGCTCTTACAGTATTTTAGTCATACCAAAGAGTAAAATAGTTATTTCATTATAAAAAAATAACTTGAATATAAAAAAATTACTTTGTTTCACATCCCATATCATTTTAAATATATCAATCAACTTTATTTTCTATCGTATATAATTTTTAACTTAACTAATTTTATTTTTCATCATATATATATATTTTAAGACAAGTCCGCAAATTTTATCGACCAAATTAATCTTTCTGTTAAATAAAGCAAGGGTACTTAACCCTACTACTTTCTTCTTAATCTTGTTAACCCTGTTTACTCTTACCCTACCGTCGGGTAAAATTTATGAAGTGGGCGGTTTATTTTAACAAGGTTAAAATTAAATTTAGATAGAAATATTTTTTTATTGAAAGTTATAAATGATGTGACATAAAATTAATAATTATGTTGGGATGTGCGTAGGATATGATATAAAGTTAATTATTATGTTGGGATATACGAGGTATGTGATATAAGTTAGTTATTATTTTAATAATGCGGGTAGAATATAAAATAAAATAATTTTTTAACATTAAATTTTATGTGTGATGTGATATGCCAGATTAAAATTAAATCAAGTTAATTTTTAATTTCAAAACAGACGGGGCGTACTAATTGCTCATTCTTACATTAGATTAAGCTATTAAATAGTTAAATATAATCATGATTTAACACATTAATTAATTTTATCTCAAAAATAGTTGTTATTAAGTTATAATAATAATAATAATATTATTTACCTAATTATTTTTATTTTTATATTACCATTGTTGCACGTTACAGTCAAATTTGTATTTATTATTTATTTAAACTTTGTAAATAAATGTTTATATTTTTACCTAATTTTCATGAATAATTATAATGCGTTTCTAAATTTTTATTTCGATTAATTTTAAAAATATGTAATAATTATATATTTTTACCGGTTATTAGATGCTGATGATGACAGGAATAAATTTTTAATTAATAAGATAGTAAGAATAATTTTAGTGGATATAAATAATTATTTTTTTGTTCTTGCTCATTTTAAATTAAAGTGCTTTGTATTTTAAATTAAGGAACTCAGGGCTCAAAATTTACTCATATTTTATTCAATTTAAATTTAATTTAAATTTTTTATAATTTAAAATTAATTTAATATCTGTATAGTAATATTTATATATTAATATTTATATCTGTATATTTTAAATGTGTTTTCAAAAGATTTATGCATAAATATATATAATATAAATTTAATTAAAAAATCATATATTATAGAATAATTATATGTAAAATGATATTTAAATTAAAAACTAAAGTTGATTTAACTCAAAAATTAATCTAAAATTGAATAAAATTTAGGTGGCTCAAATAAAATTCGACTTGCACTCAAAAATTTTGAGTTTGCATTAAAACAAACTTGATTGAGCTTCATTTGTAAATAGCCCTACTTGAACTCGGCTTAGAAGAAATAATTATTTAATTTAATAATATGTATACATAATTTTGTAAAAAAATATAAAATTATCACTTAAAAAAGAAAAAATTAGATGTCACGATATTTAGACAATATGATATGACATTAAAATAAAAATTAATTACTGAAATGTCCCTTTAGTTAACCTATAATTATTGTTTGGTCTGTAATTTTTAAAAACTTGCTGAAATATTTTTATATTTTATCTAATATTACATAAAAGGTCCATCCACTGTCAAATTTAACAAATTTTTAATTTTACTTTTAAATACTTTCAAACTTTTATATTTTTGATATTCACTGCTGTCTCGTCGATGTTGCCTTGACATTACCGCTACTGCCGCCTCATCGATGCTGTTTTGCTGCCACAACCCATGGGAGTGCTCAAGCCGCCTCCGCGTCGATGCCGGTACAAACTATGAAGACAATTTAAAGTTGAAATTGTGATTCTAATAAAGACAATTTAAGGGATATTTTAATTAAAAAATTACAAAAAATAGTTTTTAAAATTAATATTTTAATAGTATGTAAAATTAAGTGATTGAATTGATTTTTATCATTATTTAATATAATAATATTAAATTAAATAAATAGTAATCTAGAGGTAATCAAAATACTAATTAAATAATAGTTATATTTAAACAATTTGAATCAAAACCCCTCAAAATTAACTTAATGACTCCATAAGTGTTAATATAATATATTTTGAATTAATTAAATTTTGAGAATAATCTGAAATATTTTAATGATAAAGTAATCTCTCAATGTCTTTGTTTTGAAGCATCTCAATGACTTTTTAATCAATTCGATATAATTTATATTTATATTATCAATTTTATTATTTATTTAATTTAATATCATTTTATATAGTTAAAATGCAAAAATCGTTATATTTTTTATTAAAAATAATTTACCTTGTTTTCAAGTCATAAAAAATTTTAAAGATTTTTTTACAATTTTTTATCATTTTATAAATCAAGTGGCTTCTAAATGTTTGATTTTCAAAAATATTTAATTAACTTAAAATAATAATTTTACAAATTTTTTATAATTTTATTAAAAAATTATTTGTATATTATGTATATAATATTACCATAATATTCAATCAAACACTTCTTTATTAAACACTATTTCATACTTAACTATTGTAATTAGGGGTGTGCAAACTATGGTTTAAACCGAAAAACCGAACCGAACCGTTTAAATTTAACGGTTTGATTTGGTTTAGAATCTAGCGGTTTGGTGATGGTTTGATATTTTGAATATTTTAGTTAATTTTTGGGTTCGGTTTCACATGTTTGGAAACCAAACCGACCGAATTAACCGAATAACCCACGTATTTATATTGGGCCGGTTCAGTTGGCAATTTGCCGATTTGGGTTCGCTCATAGATGAGTTCGCGAGAAAGAAGGCTGATTTGACCGACCGAGAAATTTCAGATTATTTAGGGTTGCGCGACTTGCGCGGCTTGCGCGGCTTGCGCTGTAGATCAAAGGATTGCAGACCAAAAATATGGTTTTAACCAAACCAAACCAAACCAAACCGATATTTATTTGGTTGGTTTGGTTTGGTTTATAATATAATTTGGTTGGTTTGGTTTCATTAAATTTAAAACCGAATCCAATCTTTTTTTTTTTGGTTTGGTCACAATGCATTATTATGTTTAAAGATTTTTTTTTCAAATTAATTTATTATTTTCTAAAGAAAAAGCAAAACTATTTCCCCTCATTAATCTTATATGCTATATCATGCTAATTTTTCATATCCCCATAAAAAGCTAATTTTACTATTTTCCCATAAATAATTATCAATATATGAATGAAAACAAATCACGAATATAAAATTTTAAAATTATATTCGTTTGCTTTCTACCGCCCTCTTAGACCTGGGCAATAGGCGAGCTGAATTTAGCATGGACCAAATTTAATCGGATTTTAACTAAGTTAAATTGGACTTAGGCCGAGATTAGCTCGGCTTATAGGTTTACTTTTTTTTATCAAATCCGCCTAATATGCGAGCCAAGCTGCCCACTGGCGCAAAAAATTTAAAATTTATATCTAAATATAAATTTAAGTTCTAGGCATTCTAAAATGCTATATTACTATTTAATTCTTTCATAATTACATATTATTATAATTTTATTTAAGTTGTAATTATTAAAATTTTATAATATCTTACCTAGGATATTAATTTAAAATAGTTAAATAAACTAGTGAATAGTGGTGTCTAACGTATGTTAAATTAATGTATTAGAATATTTAATGGTAAAAATTTAATTATTATTTTTAACTTTAAAAAGTAACACAGTTCATCAATCAAATTATATGAAACTCATCTAATAATAACAATAATAAATTAATATTTATCATTAATTATACCTTAGACACATAAATAAATAAACTTTAAAAAAAGTTCAATATTATCACAAAAATAACATAGATCAATAAAAATAATTAATTAGAAACCTGAGATATAAGAAGTAGACTTGGGCAATGGGCGGGTCGGGTTTTGCATGGATCGGGGTTAACCGAGCTTTGACTAAGTAAAATTGGGCTTGGGTTGGGCCAGTGGCGGAGCCACGTGGGAATCAAGGGGTGTAACTGCACCCCCTGATTTTTTTTTTTAACTTACAGCTCCTAAGTTTTTTTTTTTTTTTTTTTTTTACTTTCAGTCCCTAATTTCATGTAATAAATATCATCATTAATTGAAACAATAAGTTGAAAAAGATAGACATTAGATTAAAATATTATTTAGGGTGCGTTTGATTTATTGTTATCTTGATATTATGTTATGTAATCTAAATGTCACGACATCTAGATGTCATATTTTGACTAATAATTTTATAATCTAATTGAAGATTAATTGCATGTAGATGTTATTAAATCAAACAATTATTTTCTCTAAATAACATAACATAACATCAAGATAACATTGAACCAAATGCCCCCTTAGATAACTTATAATTTTAATTTTTCATATATTTTTCATAAATTATTCAATATATAAATCATATAAATAAACTTCATATTGGTGAAACCTCATTTAACTTAAAGAATTTATTTACTTATCTTATATTTATATTATAAATTATTATATAGTCCTAATAAATAATCAATTAATTAGTCATAATTTAGAGTGTTAATTAACTAAATTATTTAATAGATTAGCATTTAATTTATTGAATAATCTAGTGTATTAAAAATTTAATTTATAAATAGCTATTGTATTGGTTAGTTATTTGAGGTATGTAACAGAACTCCTAAATCAAAAATTTTCATTTAAAATGAAATATAATTTAAATTCTAATCTTAATTCCTTAGAAAAAATAATGAGATAAAAATATATTGTGAAAAAAATTATTAATAATGAAAAAAAAATCAATTAATTACCATAATTCACATATAATTAAAGTTTATACAAGATTATTTATGCTAGTTTTATAGTAGTAAGAATTTTAAATTTTTTTATTATTTTATAATTTAAATAATTTTAAATTTTATATTATTGTTATAAATAGTTTATTTGATCCCTAGTTTAAGGTCTTGGCTCCACTACTAGGTCGAGCTTAGCTAGGCTTGCGGGCCAAAATTTTAACTAAATCTATTCAAAATTTATCGGGCTTTGGCGGCTCATCAGACCACCCGCCCAATGCCCAGGTATACGCCCTCTCAAGTCAAATAAAAATTATTCTATTCAGATCAAGTAACATGTCAAGAATATTTATTGAATTCAGTTAGCTGGATATTCAGCATGCCAATAAGAGCGCTATATCAGTAGTGAGGGCCCCACTTAATATTGAGCGCGGCAACCTCACTTAATATTGACGCGAGATCTACTTATTAACTTCGGTCAAATTCGATAATTTTTTCAAATCTTTGGTGTCCACTAAGTAGATGAGGGAGCACAGGAATAGGCTGTAACAGTGCAGACAAGGGGAGAGACGATGTTATTCATATATGCACAATCAAAAAATATAAATATATTAAAATATTAATATACTTACAATATATAAATTTTTTTTTATTATATATATATATAAATAATTTTTTATTATATATATTAGGCAGAATATGAGTTGATGATGTTGATCCAAACTTATTTGAACTCAACTTGAAGGGGCTTCAAACTCCATCCAAAATATTTTTATTAATATTTTTATTTTTATTTTTATTTATATTATAAATAGATTTATTTTGAGTAAATTACATCCAAGTTTTTAAATTTTTTAAAATTATATCGAAATTTTTGAATTTTAATAAATTATCAAACGAGTTTTTTTTATTTTTTTTTATTAAATTTTTTTAAAATTACCATTATACCCCTTCTCCTCTCTCCCCTTCCCTCACGCGTGCTCGAGGATCGGGAGGAGAGAGAGGGGGAGGGTATAATAATAATTTTAAAAAATTTAATAATAAAAAAATAAAAAAATTAATTTGATAATTTATTAAAACTCAGAGAACTCGATATTATAATGTGAACCTGTGCGTTATTAAGCCTTAAATTCAGGAACTTAAATATAAAATTTATTTTTATTTTATAATATATATATTATAATAAAAATTTAATTTTATTTCACATTAAATACTATTTTCTTTGGCAAAATATGCACTATTCGTTATAGATTCAGTAGTGTGGCTCAAATTTCCCTCTGATGTTAAAATTGATTGAATTCAGCAGGAATGGCGACAGTAGCCCATCTCATTGGAGAATGTTTAATTTAAAATTATTTTAATATTGTGAAGTAAAATAAATTTATTTTATTATTAAAAATTTATTGGATATAAAGTAAAAATAATTTTTAATTAAAATATATGGATCACGTGAAACTATATTAATTTATAAAATTAAGATTTATTATTTATATATTTATACATATAATTAAATTTAGTGTATTAGTTTTTTTGTAATAGTCTAATGGAACATTTCGTTAGAGTTTTCTCTATAGTTATTATTCAAATCATGTTTATTATAGATTAATTTTTCTTTATTTTTATTTTTTAATATTAGATTAAAAAATCACCATAATTTAAGAGAATTAAATAAACAAATATATTTATACATAAGATTTTAAATCAAATTTAGCTTAATTCAACAATTTAGTTTGAATCGAGATCAAATCGAATTATTCTTATTTATTTTTTGAATCAAATCAAATTTATTAAAAAATTTTAATTTAATTTTGCACTGAAATCTAATTAGCTTGAGATCAAAATCCTTAACAGCCCTATTCGCATGTATTGTGCTGGTAAATTTTGTTAGGTATATATAAAGTTTTGAAAATTAAATCGAACTTAGAACTAGTAGAACTAAAAATCTAAATTTCTAATGTTCAATTGGGGTCAAATCAAAATAACTTTTAATTTTGCCAACTGATATATTATAAAAAATAAAATTTTAAATTATTTTTAAATAATTATTAAATAATAAAAAATAAGTTAATAATTCATAATAGAAAATCTCATATTTTTTGAGAAAAATTACTAATAAAAAAAAATATTTATAAAAAGATAATTTTTTAAAATAAGTAATAACAAAATAAGAATATTTTCATATTGAATAATAAATAATATAAATTTTTTAAGAAAATTAAAATAAAAAAAAAGCAAATTAATCAAATTAATATGCATGAGAATTATGTAAGTCATTTTCTTATAAAATTATAGTCCCACGTTACTATTTTAAAATTTTAAAATATATTTATATAAGCATATGAAAGTATTATATTAAAATTTGGTAGAATTGCAATGGTTTAACAGGTGTTTCATAGTAAGCCCAATTTTGACCTTAGACCAGACTAATTTGACTATTAACTGACCGTTTAATCGGTTACACCGCTCGATTCGGTTTGATTTTCGTTTTTTTTGGGCGGTTGACATCCATTATTGGCTATCCTGCGCTCCGTTAACAAGCTCAGGGTGTGGGCCCCGTCCACGCGGCGGCAACTCAATGGGTGCCGAAATATATTATTACTATTTGTGAAACAGAGAACAATATAATATTATTTATGAATAATGTGAAATATTATTTTAAAAATATATTATTACTATTTTTTGTACTTTTATCTATAATTATATTTACTTAAGCTAAGCACAATAGGAACCTATTAAAATTAGACTTAAAATGTAATAATGACAATAATGCAAAGCCGATGCGGCTTAAAATAGCGGTAAGTTAGAAATTTTTAGAAGAATAAAGGTCTAAATGTAATTATAGAAAAATTTTAAAGACTTATTAGTAATTTATCTCTATTTTAATTTTCCAAATTTTGTAAAAAATTATATAAAATTTTAATTTATTTTAATATATATATATATATATATATTATAAAATAGAGTTAATTTTTAATATTAATTTTTTATGAAATAATTTTTATTATATATATATATATTAAAATTTTATGTTAGATGAAAATAAAAATTGTAAAAAATTTGACCTTCTTTTTACATTAAAAATAGAATAATGCTTTATTGTTTTAAAATATTTTATTAATCAAGAATATTATGCAAACATTTGAGATGAGGACGTATATATATTTTTTAATTGAAAGATGAGGACGTATATTACTAGACTAACATATATATTACAAAAATATCATATTATTAGTTTCAAAAAAATTTCTACATTATATAATTCATTGAAGATATACATTACATGTTAATGTTACATAAGGAAGAAATAGATAATAATGAACATATAGACAAAATAATAAATACATCAGTTGAGACTCATAATGAACAATTTATTTTTGACAATAATTTATATCAATAAATAATTAAATTAAAAAACAACACAAAAGATAAAGATGTGTATAAAGAAAAATTTCGTTTACAATTAACCAAAAAAATTATGCATTTTATTGAATATTTTGAAGACACTACTGATAGTTCAGAAACCGCTATTACAAAATTACAAATAATAACTAAAAGTAAAATTTAGAAAATATTAAAAAAAGGTAAAAAATGCAAAATGAATTAAATACCTCCATTTAGTAATTAAAGACTTGTTAGTAATTTATCTCTATTTTAATTTTCCAAAATTTGTAAAAAATAATATAAATTTTAATTTATTTTAATATATATATATATATATATAAATTATAAAATAGAGTTAATTTTTAATATTATATTTTTATGAAATATTTTTTATTATATATATATATATATTAAAATTTTATGTTAGATGAAAAAAAATTATAAAAAATTTGACCTTCTTTTTACATTAAAAATAAAATAATGCTTTATCGTTTTAAAATTTTTTATTAATCAAGAATATTATGCAGACATTTGAGATGAGGACATATATATATTTTTTAATTGAAAGATGAGGACGTATATTACTAGACTAACATATATATTACAAAAATATCATATTATTAGTTTCAAAAAAAATTCTACATTATATAATTCATTGAGTTCATAAATAAATTGAATCGAACTGAGTATTGATTTATTTTTGTTCACATCCATTTATTAAAAACTGAGCTTAAAACCAAGCTTATTTTAAACTTATTCGAGCTTAGTTTGTGAACATAAGGATATATTTGAGCTAATTAATTCATGTATTCACGAATAAGCTTATTGATGTGATCACGAAAAAATTTATATATATTTGAGTTCACAAAGACAAAAATTATGAAGAAGCTCTTATTAAAGACTAACATATGTTCACGGAGATGCTCACGATTATGCTAACTCATAGTTTATGAATTTTTTATGATTAACAAGCATAGTATTACCATAAAAAGCATGATATTATAAACAAGTTATACTAAAATTTTTACATGAGCCGTTAATTAAATTCTAAAAAAACGTTATATCAAGCTATATGATCGAATATGTTCACGAGCATTATATATATTATTAACTAATATTAATGAACCAAATGTTGGTATGTTCATTTAGAGAGAGGTTCTTTTAAAGACAATTTGATTTCTCAAAAACTTAATATTATAAGCAATATATAAAATATTTCCTCCTCTCTTTGAGTGATATAATTCAGAATAAAACAACAAAATTCGAAAAAAATACATTCTTTGGTGAGATGGAGACGGGGGATGGATGGAGTAAGATACCCAAATTTCTTGAATCTCGAATCACAATCACGACAACGGTGACACTTTAATCTTCCTTGCTATAACAATGATGTTTTCTTGCAGTATCGCTTCCCTGTCTCTCAAAATAAACAGAGACTTATAACGCATTATGAGAAGCACGTTATAAGTGAATTGTCATCTTATTTGAAATAGCTATACAGAGGTAACGACAAATTAAGGAGCCCACTGTTCAAGTATCTAACTATAATTATATTGTTAAAAGTGGTATTAAGTTATTGAAAATTAGCTTTATTTATTCTATTCTTTAAAATTTTTAAAATTATTATTATAGTTACAATTAAAATAAGTTAAAAAAAAGAAGAGTTAAAATATAAATTATATTTAGATTTTAGAAAAATGACATATAAAAGAGAGAAAGCAAGAAAAAAGGAGAATTTCAATTGTCCATTGGCGAAGAAAAATTAGTAAGCAAAAAGAGAGAAGAGGAAGAGGGTGAGTAGGAGAGAGAAGAGAGAGAAGAGAGCTAACATTATTTGAAAAAAGTTATTTTATTTATATTTATTTTAAAATGATTTTTCGTAAAAAAATTGTAAATTATTAAAAGATACAAATGTAGAAATTGACTCAAAACTCAAAAGTTAAAAAGTATATTTTCTTTTAAATATAATTAATAATTAAAAATTTTTGAACAATACTTTAAAATTCTTTTAAATATATTTCTAAAACTTTTAAATGTATTTAAATTTTAAATATATTTTGAAAGTTTTATTTTTTTGTGAATTTTTATAAAAAATAATTTCATAATTTTATATAATTATATAATTATGTTTTATAAATAATTTAATATAAGTTTTTCATTTTTGAATTTCTCTCTCATTGTATTAACGATATATAGTAATATAAAATTTAATTAAATTTAAGCGTTTATTTTTAGAAAATCACTATAATAAACCTTTAGTTTTAATCAAATTATATATATATTTTTTAAATTTTACTATTTTTAAATTATTTTACTTTTAAATAATTATATTCTTAATGAAATTATTAATTTGAAAATATAAAATTTAAGTACATATAAATATAATATTATTCCTATGTTATAAATTATTCATTTAAAATAAATAAATTAAAATGTAATTATTATACTACAAATAAATATATATATATATATATATATATAATTATTTATTTATTAAAATTTTAATTTGTACAGTAATACATGAGCAATTCTCAGTATAGAAAGAGAAAAAAAGTCAACAGCATAACGGGTAATTGGTTAAGCGAGAGCATTAAAAATAGGGATTTGCATTAGACGACCCAAAGTTTAGGATCTGTTTTACATAAGTTCCATTTTGTTACCGTCACAATTTTTTTGAACTTATGTAATATGAAAGCTAAAATGTAGGGTGTCTAATGAAATTTAGCCAATAAAAAATTACAAGTGGGTTTTCCACTGCGGAGCTCCTTCTATTGGCATGGGCCGCTTGGCCTCCCGTCATTCATCCTTCACCTCACGTATGTCTTGCATTCTCTTCTCTCCTCTGTCGTTCCCTCTCCTTTTCCGCCGTGGTTCCTTCGGCTAATCTTATTGGCTTTGCTGTCACTTCTCTCGTGATAGCTCAGTCGGGTATGGCCGTAGCAGGCTTTGGTCCGGTGTGGCCTCTCTCCTTCACGCTTGTGTTTTGCTCCTAGTGTTTTACTACTACCCATTTGCTATTTTGACTTCGTCTTCAAGCTATGGGTTTTCTTCTTCGGTCTTCTTGGTCTGGTTGTTATGTTCTGTGCCTTTTCCTTTTCTTCTTGTCAAGCAGGCCGCTTGTTGTAACATAGAGATCAAGTATTGTGGATATTGAAGTTCGAGGTGCTTGAATTTCTACTATGGCCTTCTAGAGGTTTGTTCTTTGTCACCATTCTGTTGCTTTCTCTTTTCGAACTTGGTTGGATTCCCATGACGCGTAACAGCTTAACTGTTGGAACTGAGTTCTTATGTTTGACTTTTGATGGTCTCAGCCCTAGTTACTGATGGGGTTGGAAATAGGGACAAGGAGTTATTTGCTTGGCTTGAATCATTTGAGTTCCTTTCTTGATCTGTCTCAGCGCTTGTCTTTCTCTATTCTGGAAGCTTGATTTATTTCTCCAAATGGTTGATTCATTGTTTGTTTCTCTGCTATGTAGGCTGTCCTGATTGTAGTGTATCAGAGATTGATGCATTTTTCTTTTCTGGTTTTGAATATGTGGGTTTTGCAGCGACATATCAGTTGTTCAATATATGCGCTAAACCTTTTGTTGTCTACTATGCTGCAGGAATTAGACTCGAGTTAAATTGGTATTCTCTAAGCGAAGGAAAAACTTCAAGTATTGTCAGAGTTTTAGAGGTCTCATAAACGCAGAGCTATGTCATCTAAAAGCAATGGAGATTTCAGCCAGATATTTCTTGCAAATCCTGCAAGTGCTACTTCATTTCCATGGTGGGCTGGATCTCAATTATTCTATGGAGATGCTTCTATTCTATTTAAATCTGCACCTGGGGAGCAATCCAAAAGAGAGAACTCATTCCAAGCCGGTTCGCGAAAAGTGGGGAATCTTGCTGTTGATGAGAGGACAGGGCTAGCACCAGCAATTGAAGATAAAGGGGTTCTGGGGATTGATACTGCCAAGTTCTCGCTATTTCCAGGTACTATACTATTTTTTGTGATGGTATTCACTGTATTTTTCCACTCCCAACAGCATTTATAGTCTTTTTCTGATTGTTCCTCCCACGAGCAAATCTAATGATGATGTTTGTAGAAGATATACATGAATGTTTTGCTGGTGATAGTCACCATGGCTAAAAATATGGAAAATGGAAGGTTTTTTTTTTTTTTCTGAATTATTCTACATATTCCAAAATTTTCCGCTATAATACAAGTGAGGGGGACTTCATAACAGCACTTTTGGAAGAAATTTAACCTTAATCGTATGAAGATTTTGTAGGTTTTAGTATTTGAATATCCACTTCAGATTAAGCAGGTGCCTGGTCTTGGGTTGATTGTTCCTGTGACTCCTTAACCTTTCCTTTCTTTGCTGGCAGAGTGTGGTGAGGATTGTGGAATAGTTGTCAGTAATTATGGGTTTATCTTCTAATTAGCGTTTCTATGCAAAATTTTGTCCAACCTATAGCAATTTGGCCAACAAATTGTTGCTGCAATGATTGTATAATTGTTAAGTGCACCAATGAAATTAGAACTTGTAAATTAATATTGTTATTTTTATTTTATGATATCCCTAGCTAGTTTCGGATTGATCCTACTTGTTATTGTTGTTGTTTATGTTTTCTGATGTCCATGATCCGCCATAGCATTATGCAATGAAATACTAGACCAACAACAACAGCAACAATAATCAAGCCTTAATCTCACTAGGTGATTTATGTCATGTTTGTTCAACAAGTTTAATACTAGCTGTTGACTATTTATGTGGGGCTTGAGATCTGGCAACCACGCATTGCAATGAAATATTTCACCGACATATGAAAATTTATGTGTATAAGTCTTTGTTACTTTCATTGTATATTGAAAGAAAGTATTCTTTGTTGGGTAGTCTTAGATCATGTGATCATAGTGTAAGGCAGAAGCCATTGCCAAAGTAGACCAAGTCTCTTTTAAACAACCTGGGCAGTAAGGATTTTTCTTGCTACAGTTAAGAAATCTTATAGTTTAATTTGAAGTTTCTGGTGTTCTAAATTTATGTTGTGCAATGTATCCATTTGAAGATTTCAAGCAAGCATAAATGCATCTGATTTAATGAGAGTTGCTTAAAAATCAAGAAAAAGTGTAGTTTGAGTTTGAACAGTGTATGAGGTGAAATAGTTGTATATTTGGATGATGTTTTTGCACATTAGTTGCACAAGTTTCGTTAATGTAAAACAAATAAATGTTTTCTTGATTGAAATTTTATGAGAACTAATGTGAGAAGGGGAAAACCAAAAATCAGATAATAAATTTAAATGTTCTACAATTATTATTCTAGTGGAAGCGAATATACATTTAGCATAAACTTAGTGACGAAAGCTGTAGAACTTAGTTAATAGCCCGGGATTGGACCACAATAGGAGCACATCCTACAAATACTTACGACTGCAATGACCAAGTCTTAATCCCACTAGTTTTTTTTAAAACACAAGTCTTAATCCCACTAGTTGGAGTCAGCTATATGAATCCTTTATTTCACTACACCTGCCATGATTTTTTAGTATTCCTCTTTCTCTTTTTACACAGGCAAAATTCAATAACACAACTTTATTTTACTAGAGCTTCTATCGACCTATGATAACTGGGGCTTCATTAAGTTTCTATATTAGCTACATTCCACAACTAGGACCCATTGGAATGTGAAGTATATTTTTCTACTTATGGTTTAGGCCTCTATCCTACAAATCCAACTAAGCCCAAATGGGGTTTTGGGGTTGGGAAGATAGGAGATGAAAACTTATTAGGAAATTTCTTAGAATTTAAGAAAAAGTGGATTTCAAAATAATATGAACAGGTTAGAGATAATTACTGAGATTTAAGATAGGTTGGCCTCTACTCTATTATAAATATTCAAGGCAGACCTTCATTATAAGTTGATGCCTTGGATAAAAATTCTCAGTGCAGTTGGGATGTAGTAGACTTGTGTGTTGTTTTATTATTCTTTGCTATTTAATCCTGACAACTAATATTGGAGTGGGTTTCAAGGGAATACTGGGAGTGATGGAATCAGAAGAAGAAAGTGTCAAGATCAACAAGGAAGACAAGAAGGATTTTTGGTAGTGGAAGATGCAGATCAAAGACTATCTACATGAAAAGAAACTACATTTTGCTGCTTTTAGGTAGAATCCCAAATACATGAAACAAGCAAACTGAGATCTATTAGATTGGTAAACACTAGGAGTCCATTGATTGATGTTGACGCAAAACGTTGGTTTCAACATCTTGAGAATACTACTGCGGGTACATGCAAGTTCCTAAGGCGGAGGAATTGGATCTCGTGTATAGAGATGTGTCTTCCTTTCTGGTACCATCACTTGTCGGGTTTAATTGCTATGCCACTTCCATTAACATTTAAACTTGAGAGATGTGGTTTTTTTGAAACTTAAATTAGATGTGTTTTTTGTTTTTAAGAAGTGAAAAAGTCAAGTGGACAATGAATCCAGGAAGAAAATGAAGTGCCTTAGGTTTGATGATGGCGGTGAATATAATCTTTTATAGAATGGTGTTGTTGAGCACTTGAATAAAACCTTGAACGGAAGTGCAAGGAGCATGAGAATTCATGCTGGACTGCCTAAGATGTGTTGGGCAGATGCTGTGAACACATCAGCATACCCGATTAACAATGGGTCATATGTACCCTCAGATGACAAATTACCAGATTGAGGTTGGACTTGCAAAGTGGTAAATCTGAGCATATGCAAGATTTTCATGTGATTCATACATGCATCAATGTACAATCATTGGACAGTGATGTGATTGGTTATAAGTTTTTGGGATGACAAGAATGCAAAAATCATTATAAGGCATGTTCTATTCAATGAGAAAATGCTATATGTAGATAGACCCTTTATATAGAAACTAACAGTATGGGAAAATGAGAGCATGCCAAGTTATAAGAGATTTCTGAAGATGATATAGCCAAAAGAGATGAAGAACCTGCTGCATGTGCACCACAACTGATAAGGGCTACTAGAGGCTTTAGACCTATTGAGCATTCTCCTCTATATTATTATTGTTGGCTGATTAGGAAGAATCAGAATGCTTTAATGTAACTGAGAGAACCATAAAAGAAGAAATGGATTCTCTGCACAAAAATAAAGCATGGGAGATGACTAAGTTACTATAGGGGAAGAAGTCTTTATTGAATAATTGGGTACACAAATTCAATGATTTTAGCAAAGAATTTGACATTTAGAGTCAAATAGCATTCCTTCATGGTGATTTGTAGGAGGTTATCTATGATGCAACTGGATGGCTTTGAAGTACCTGAGAAGGAAGATCTTGTATGGCTCACAAAAGCCTGTGTAGCTTGTAACAAATACCCATATAGTGGTATGAGTAATCTGATAGGTTCATCTGTGATAATGATTTCAAAAGATGTCAAGTCATTCATTGCAACTATTTTAGAGGATTTGATATCAATTATTCTATTTTTTTCTGCATGTAGGTGATATGCTTATTGCAGAGCCAAACATGCAGGAGATCGTGAACCTAAAGCGTTTTTTATCAAATGAGATAGGAGAAGAAGACTAGAGGTTGTGATTTCTTCGGAGAGATTTGAGGTTTATTTATCGAAAATGGTGAATTTAATGGGACAGAATCCGCTGGCAATTGGGAGGTGGCTGATGGGAGAATGACAAAGGAAGCTTCTCATTTAATGGGAAGCTTTTGGGGAGTTTAATTTTTTTTAGAATATTTTATTAAGATTGAAACTTCAAAAAAAACAGTTTTTAATGTATAATTATTTTGAAGTCCTCAAATTATAAGTGTACTTATATTAAGTTTAGAAAAATAAGTATGTGTTCTGGATCAGCTATTTACTGTCTTATTGATGAGATGTGAAAGACATTATGGATTCTTGCCAGCTCTGGGGGTAATGCAACCTCGTATACTGAAGTTCCAGTTCGTTGGATGATTTCAAAGGGGCCAACATACTTTGGTTTAAGCTTGCCTTTGATACCAAATCGATAAACACTTTTCTTTGGTGATAGTTTCAGAAATGTGTGCTTTCCAAGTATGAAGCAAATATCACGTCTCTTTGAGTCAACATAGGTTTTTTGTTTTCTCTGGGCTGTTATAAGTCGTTTACGGATTGTCTTGATCTTTTGCACAGTGATCTCAATAATTTTTGGTCCCAACTTTCTTCATAATTTTTGGTCCCAACGTTCTCTCTCCTACCTTATCTCAATATAAGGGTGATCGATATTTTCTGTCATACAAAATCTCATATGGAGCAATTTTAGTACTTGCGTGAGTTATTATACGAGAATTTCACCAAAGGTAGATGTTTTTCCCAATTATCTCCAAAATTTATGACACATGCTCTCAACATATCCTTGAGGGTTTGAATCGTTATTTTTGATTGTCTATATATTTTCGGGTGGTATACTGTAATGAAATTAAGTTTTGTTCTTATGGTTTTTTGAAGACTAACCCATAGCTTTGAGACAAAATGAGGATCTCTATCAGATATAATAGATGTGGGTGCTTCATGAAGCCATACTATCTCATTTGTATATAGTTAGGCCAGATGTTCAAGTGGATAAATCATTTTGATAGACAGAACGTAGACAGACTTAGTCAACCTACCCACGATTACCCAAATGGCATTGTATCCTTTAGCTTTTGACAATCCACAAACGAAATCCATAGTGATGTGTTTCCACTTCCATGTAGGGAGCAGTCCTCCTGGTTTTTGATGTTCCGTTATAGCTTTGTGACAAACCAAATGACGATTTACAAATTCAGCAATATTATTTTTTAGGGGTAATTCTATTTAGGCCCCTGAGGTTTGTCTACTTTGCCATAAAAGTTCACAAATGTCAAAACATGTTGTTCAGGTCCACAATAATTACTATATAGTTCACCAGAGTCCTAGTTATTTTTAAAAAGCTTCCAATCAGGTCTAACACAATATTTTTCGTTTAAAATACCATTATTTCATCAATAAAATAAAATAAAATAAAATAAAATAAAATAATTTTAAATTACAATTTTACCCCTCGCACAGTGTGTCCGTGCACGGGTCGCCTGCGTGCGGCCTTGAGCGCTGGGGGTTGGCACGCTGCTTGCTGCTGGCGTCCGCGCGCGGCTGCGACATCTTCACACGGGTCGCCGTATCACGTTACCTCGCGCGCAAATGCCCTACACGCGGGCGTCCTCATGTGGCCTGGACGCTGACGTCAGTGCTCGGAACGACGGCGCTGTCAGCCAGTGTCAGCGCGCGGGCTGCCGATAGCATGCGGGCGTCCGCACGCGGTCGCCGCAGCGCGCAGCCCCGTGCGTAGACCCTTGTGTGCGGTCGTCGGCGTGCGACCCTGCTTGCTAGCGCCCGCCCGCAGGCGGCCGCAGTGCGCTGGCACCCTATGCGCTAGTCGCTGTAGAGCGCGGCCCCTTGCGCCGGAGCCCTGCGCGCGGGCGTCTTTGTGAGGCCCCGCGCGTCGGCGTCCGCGGGCCGGCGCCCTGCGCGCAAGTGGATGCTCGCGCTCCGGCGACCTGAATAGCATATTTTGAATAGATTAAGGATATTTTTGTCATTTTTATAATACATAACAGATTCTGTCAAAGAGGGACCACGATGTCTCATGTAATATTTTTTGTGGACCTGAATGACATGTTTTGAGATTTTTAGACTTTTATATCCTTGTAACCAAACCTCAGGGGCCTAAATGGAATTATCCCTATTTTTTATTTTAGGGCACTGGAATTATTCTTGTAAGTTGTGATACATTTTAGCTCCTCTAGGATGAATTGAATAACCAGTGCTATGTTCTTTGCTAAAAAGTTCTTTCTTAAGTTCATAAGAATTAGGGATGTACATTTGATTTTGGAATCGGTGGATGTTATTAGGTCCTAGCATAAATCTTGGTATATTTTCTTTATGTTTTGAGTAATCTTAACAACCTTTTGGCCTTCTTGCTGAGCAATACTGATCTTTTAATGTAGATTTAGTTGTGTAGAGAGATGAGATATAATTCTTCTATTATTATGAACTTATGTCTCCAATCGTAGTTCCTCCATGTCTTTTATGAGTGCTTCTTGATGAGTAAGAGGATTACTTACAGATTTTCGGCTAAATGCATTTGCAACTACATTAGCTTTCCTCAGATCATATTGAATATCTATGTCATAATCTTTTAACAACTATAATCATTTTTGTTGTCTTAAATTTAATTCTTTTTGAGTAAAGATATACTTTAGGCTTTTATGATTTATAAAAAATTCATATTTTGTTCTATATATGTAATTTTTTCAGATCTTAAGAGCAAAAGTAGCTGCAATCAGTTCTAAATCATGCGTAGGATAATTTACTTTATTGGTTTTCAATTGCCTAGATGGTAAAGATGTATAAGTAATAACTTTACCATCTTGCATTAGTACGTACACCTCAATCCATTTCGAGAAGTGTTACTATAAATAACAAAGTTTTTAGATGTGGAAGTAATAGTTGAAATAGGGACCATACCAAGCCATCTTTTTAATTCCTAAAAACTTTTCTCACTTGCTTTCAACCGCTCGAATCTTATAAATTTCTTAGTTAGTTGAGTGAGTGATAGGAAAATTTTTGAAAATCTTTCTACAAATCTTCGATAGTATCCAGCTGGACTAATAGAACTTCTTACTCCGATCACAGTAGTCAGTTTTGTCCAATTAGTGATGACCTCAATTTTGGATGGATCTATAGCTATGCCAAATGAATGAAATATATACTCTTGGAAAGCCACTTGTTATAACAAAAACTCACATTTATTAAGTTCAACATATAACTTTTTGTTTCTTAATGTTTTCAGTACAATTCACAGGTGCTTTTTATGCTTTTTTTGATTAGAGGAGTATATGAGTTTCTCATCAATGAACACAATAATAAATTTATCCAAATAATGGTGAAACATTCGGTTCATCAGATCCATAAATACTGCAGGAGCATTAGTTAATTCAAAAGACATGGTTACAAATTTATAATGATCATACTTTGTTTGAAAAACAGATTTTGAAATATCTTGTGCTTGAATATACAATTGATAGTTAGATTGTAAGTCATTCTTTGAGAATACCTTAGCATTCTTTAATTGATTAGAGAATTCATCTATCCTAGGTAGTGGGTATTTGTTCTTGATAGTGATCTTATTCAGCTTTCGATAATCGATGCATAGTCCTAGTGAGTCATTTTTCTTTTTAGCAAATAATATTGGAGCACCCCAAGAAAACATTAAGTTGTATAAAGCCTAAATTAAGTATCTCTTGCAATTGTCCCTTCAGGTCTTTTAGTTCTTTAGGAGCACTATATGGAGTCTTAGATATAGGAGAAGATCCAGGGACAACATCCATAAGCCTTGTTTGGCTCCCTCCTCAAATTAGGCTCCATTCATATTTTAATAATATTTTAAATTTATTATAAATGTTAATAACTTTATTTCACATTCAATACAAATTTCAACATTGAAAATCAATTTTATTTCATATACATCACAAATTTCAATCTTAAAATAAATTTTATTTTACATCTTACACATCTTCCCATATTAAAATAAAATTTTTTCCGTCAATTTTATAAAATAAAATATTTTTTCTTTATTTAAAATTGACACTCAACCAAACAAGGTCATAATAAACTCCACTTTGGAATTTCAGTTTATGTATATTATTTTATTACTTAGAATTTCTCTCGAAGCTGTATTTATAATATATTGTGTGTCTAGCATTTTAAATGAAATTTTCACGAAAGTTGCAAACTTGGGAAGAATAAATGAAAGCATTGACTCATAATCAAATAATATTCGTGTAGAAAATTCATAGATATAGATAGTACTTATAACGATCAAGTCAGATAGAGCAAATACTCGTGCTTAAGCTTGTGGCCTTGAGTTTGCATCAAGCTTCGGTTCCAAAGGATAATTCCTCACAAAATTATCTTTGCTGTCGCATCTAAAGCATTCCTTGCTGCTCTTTCGGCATTTAGAGTGGGATGATGATCTCTACGATTCTGATAGTTTATGCTTATTAGTGGCGCCCTTTTATTTTTCCTTTTCTTTTCAAACTTTCCTCATGCTTCTTAGCTTATTCATGGTGATGTGTTTTCTTTTCACATCACTCCTGGTCTTCATTGATATTTTACTCTACGATTAGCACATTTTGGTGTAATTCAGTATAGTCATAAATTCTCATAATATTTGTTTGCTTCTGGATGTCTTTTCGCAATTTGCCTTCAAATTTCTTCGCCTTTTCCTATGGATTAGCGATTAGATGATGGGCATAATCAGAAAGAGCAATAAATAATGCTTCATATTCTATGACAAACATGAAACTTTGCTTCAAATGAATGAAATCACATAATTTTTTTTATGGTTAGAAGAAAATACTGTTGAAAGAAGATTTTACAAAACGTTTTTTAGGGAACAAGTTTTAGATATTTAAATTCGATATTAACTTGAAAATTCTACCATTAACGAACTTCACCGGTTAGCATATATGAAACAAAGCCTGTCTTTTTATCATCTGGACATTCAGAGGATTTGGACCTCCCACAAACTGGGCTGGTTTTTCTTTTCGGAAATGCGTATGCAGGGAATCTTTAGTGATCATTATAATATTCTCTCGACTTTTACTAGTTTGATTTTGTAGTGAATTAGCTTGAGATTTTATTCTCACCTGATAAGCAATATTTATAAGTACACAAATAAAAGTAATATTTTATTCATCCAATACCATTACATGTCAGTAAAGTAAACTGTAAATTCTCATAACTAGGTTTGCGTGCATTAGGGTTTTGAAGATGATGTAGAGCTTGGTTCAGGATTTTTTTTCCGATTGTGTAAAGGGATTCTTGATAAGAGCAGATACTTCCTTGGTTTCTTTGCGAGGAGTTGGAGTTGCCAGGGCCAATTTGAGGTTGGATGATCTTGATTGTATCCCAAATAGGGGGTAAAGCTGTTAGTATACATTGTTTGGCTTCATTAAAAGTGATTTTGCTCCCTTGGTAATATCTTACTAATTCAAAAAGGAATCAAAGTTGGTCTAGGTTTACTGCGATAAGGATATTAGGGTTTATTTTAAACTCGATAAGGCGAGTAACTAAGTTTTTTGCTGAAATCAAAGGCATAGAGTCAATAAGTTAACAGTTTTGAGGTTTGTGTAAGGTTACTTATAACATATGCTTTGATATCAGTCTGTCATATCCTCATTTTTGTAGATTATATATATACAAAAATAAGGAGTGATTAACAGTCAGAATCACAGAATAGATATAAGAGAAAGATATTTTTATTGATCTTAATATAGAATTATATAAGTTCAAGTATAAGACAGGTCACTCAAGGTAACCTTAGATGAAAGTACAAAAAGATATAAAGTGATCAAACTGAGGGGTAAAAGATAAAATATTAGTGAGATCATATGGAATATAGGGAGACATTATTTTTTGTGAGGTTTTATAGTTTTTGTTTAGTAGCAGATTACTTGAAAAATAATAGGTCAGTCACATAGACAGAGTAAATAATCTCCACTTTACTATAGGCCTGGTGGGATAACATAGCTCAAAATACAATAGCTCGGAATATCAAAGTATCTTATAATATCACCTTGTCATTTTACAACATTATCATGTAAATTAATATATAATAAAATTTATATCAATGAATAATCATAATCTTTAGAATTACGTCACCAACTTGACAACAAGGATACTAGATTCGTCACCAATGTGATAACAGGTTCAACAGATATGTTATCAATGTGACAACAGGAATAACAAGATGTAGGTACGTCCCCCATATGTGCTACGCATCCAGAAAGTGGTTCGTCAACTGCTGGGTTCCCATCTCATCACATCATTATATATCTCAAGATATATGGGTCCAATATAACTCAGTATAATATTTCAGCATAAAGCCCAACAGAATATCGACATCAAGCCATGCAGAATTTGTAGAATGCAGCTTACAGTATATAATTGATGTTATTTTATACATTAGTTAATTAATTTAATAGCCATGATGACCTAGGTTCAATAAAAAATTGTTTACCTAGATAGGAGGTAGAGTAATAGTTTGTTGGTGGTTGTTGAGTCTCCTAATTCGGTTAAAATTATCCTGATTGAGTTCAGGATGAGATGGACAATACTAAGTTTAATAGGTTAGCTTGGATTAAGTATGTCGAATCATGTTGTACTAGTGCAATCGAGTCAATCAGTTTAGTTCAGGTCAAGTAGATCAAGTTAGGTCAAATATGTCAATTTAAGTCAAAACAGGCCAAATGGGTCAAATTTGATGCGGGTCAAATAGGCTAACGTGAGTCAGTCGGGTTAATCATGGGTTAAACGAGTTAAATCAGGTCTGGTTAACCAAATTGGATCAATAGAAGAAACTATAGAATGTAATTTAAATAGAGGCATATAATTAAAAAAAAAGAAGAAACTGCATAATGTAATTTAAATTTAGTGGGGCTGGGACACTTACTTTCTCTAGTAGAGCTTCGCCTTTGAAAGAAGAAAAGGAAAAGTCGTACCGAGATAGGCTTAAGATATTTAGGAGCGGGTAAGTGATATGTGAGGAAGGTCAGAGGTTATGTTTTTTTGAGGGACCTGAGGCCTATTTATTAGGAAAAAATGAATTTAATAAGGCGAGGCCTACTAATGATTGACGAGGTGGTTGGTGGGAGAAGGGTAGAGGAAGTTTCTTATTTAATGGGAAGCTTATGGGGAATTTAATTTTTTAGAATATTTTATTAAGATTGAAACTTTAGAGAATCAGTATTTATTGCGATAATTATTTTGAAGTCTTCAAGTTATAGATGTATTTATATTAAGTTTAGAAAAATATATAAATAAATATTAACAGGTATTTTCTTAAGTGGTTTATTATAACCTTAGTTGTAGACAAAAATTCGCCGAATCACATAAACCTGTGTTCTTTTTCTTGTTTCATTATTCAGCTATTCGATTCTAACAAGACATGGCCTTGGTTAAGCTTTGTACCAAATAGAGACATGTTGAGCAAATAATGCCCTTGGCTTTATTGTAGCTATTTATTATTATGGCCTTGTTTGTTCAGCCAGATTAGTTAATTTTAACGCGATATGTCACATCATACATAAAATTTATAAGGTGAATTGCTAACTTTAAGAACAGTATTAAACTTTTTGCTGTTGCATATGAAGAATCCTTTCCGTTTGGAAGCTGTATTTGTTATTTTTGTTTTTAGTTATTATTTATTTGATTATATATATATTTTTTGAAAATTGATTATATCATTTTTTCTTCATGCCTTGCAGACAAGGATTCAGTTAAGTGGCGGAAAAATCAGCAACATTCTGCAACCATCACTCTACAATATCCACCTGAATCTGATAGTCATCTAAAGATAGGACTTGGTCAGTCGATGGTAAGCTTAAGGAAAATGATAAATTTTCCTCCTACCTTAATCATCCAAGTGCTATTATTATGTCTCAACTGCTGTAATATGTGGTAGGTGAGCTCAGATTATCCTTATGTTGATCAATGCTATGGCCTATTATCAGCTGATGGAGCTCAAGCAATGGTTTTCTCTTGTTCTCTTCCTTTGCCATTTTTATTGATTATACTTTTCTTTTATGATCCATCACTACTATTCTAAGTTTTAGTTTTCTTATTGTTGAAGAAAATAGGTTCAAATAGAGACATATGCACATGAAAAGTAAAGACTTTATGAGATTTACCTCGGATAAAGGATTGTCATTGGGTAACAATAACAACAACAACAACAACCAAGCCTTAATCCCACTAGGTGGGGTCGGCTACATGAATCCTTTGTTTCCATTGCGCTCTATCAGTTAAGTCCACAATGCGGAAGAAGTCATGCTCTTGCCATAATCGAATTGGAGTTCATATAATACCGTTGAAACAAAAAAATGAATCGAGTACCGACAAATTTTGTTCTAGATTCTCTAGGGAATGCTGCCCACTAGAATACGCAAAAGTTTGTCTACATGGCTTTTCATTGTCTAAGGCTTATGTAGATTTTGCTGATGTAGCAGAAACATTAGGAAATATGGGATTCATCTGGCAGGAGAGATCCAAAACCAGATACCAAAATACAGGTCTAATGCAGAAGGAGAAAAAGGAATTTCAGAGTATTCTCTAAGATAAGTTTAATGATTGACATTAAAAATAGAGGGATACAAGCCTTTTATAGGCAGCTAGATCAGATGCTTACATGAAAATAACATAAAATAAAAATATGCAAATATTCTGCTAGGCCATATTAAACAATTCCACAAATTTCGGCCAAATTAGGTACCACAGAGAGCCTTCCAGAAATATGTTGTGCATCAAACTATCTTTAACTTTTTAAGGGATCACTAATCTCTTCAGTAATAATTTCTAATCAAGTCTCAAGTTAAACATGTTACAACCAAGCTTTGAAATCATGCTGAGCAGAGATTCGCTTTGAAAATATAGTAAGCATTAGCCTGCAATGTTTATATCCTCAATTTCATGGCTATGATAATTTAACAAATTTTCAAAAAAAAAAAAAACTTGAGGATGAAGAATGACTATTGTTGTTGACTCAATTCTCTGTTGAATTTACTATAAAAAAAAAAAAAAATCTGTTGATTGTAGAATGGACGGATGCTTCTGCCATCAAGCATGACAGCCGATGGACCCATTTATGTGAACCCAAAGCAATATCATGGAATCGTTCGGCGCCGACAGGCTCGCGCTAAAGCTGAGTTGGAGAGCAAGCTGGTCAAACCTAGGAAGGTATATTTTTTGTATTCCCCCATGATATTGTTCTGTTGTCGTTGCCAATAGTGACGATCTCCCACATATGAATAAGAGAACTCAAAAGTATAACAAAAATGCAACACTCACTCTATTTAGATTTCATTCTAACCATCTGGACTCAAGTAAAGTTATCATTATCAGCTTTATCCCATAATTTTGGGCGGGCTCTGTGAATCTTATTTTTTCAATTAATTCTTTCTAGAAATATCTCTTTGTATACGATAATTGTGCAAACTTTATCATAATATTTGTCATGGGAAAGAAGCTTTCTGTTCATAGTGCAAATTTCCTCTTTCAATAGGGTCTCTAAAAGTTTTGGCATTTGTTGAAATATATGTCGTAAGAGATAAATCTAATTGATGTATTGTGAACTTTATAGAATGTGATATAAAATGAAATTTTTTTTCCCTCCAACTAACTAAAGCCTAGAATGTGAGTTGATTCAACTGCAACCATGAACTCACCTCATCAACCTGAATGGCTGAGAAGTCTTCATATGATCTCTTTCATGGGAGTCTTGATATGATCTCTCGAATTTCATTCTTCTTGCAGCCATATCTCCACGAGTCACGCCATCTTCATGCAATGCGCCGTCCGAGAGGATGTGGTGGCCGCTTCCTGAACACGAAGAAGGCTGTAAATGGACATAATGCAGTTAGCAAACCGCCTACTCGAGCTGCTGCATCTCCAAGCTCCGAAGTCCTTCAATCCGACAGCGGTAACCCGACATCAGTGAGCTGTGGATCGAGCATTTCAGGCTCCGAAGTCACGAGCATGCATCAAAACAGACGCACTGATCAATTCCATGTCATTAATCATCTCCGCCCATCCATTTTCGCTAGTTTTAGCTCTGGTGCTGGCTTTCTCAAGGTCTGAAGCACCAAGCTTTTAGCAGCCAGATGGAAGATCTCTATGAGGTATGGTCCCTGCCATCATCTGGCTATCATCAAGGCAATTCATTCTTGGCTCTCTGCATTGAGAGGTCTCCATCTCCATTCATGGTGATGAGAATCCTCAATGCTCTGTAGATAAACAACTATAAACAGTAGCTGTCTTTGGCTCTCCTGCTTCTGCTGCTACTGTTAGTTTGTGAGAGAATAAAGAAACCAAACTATGGTTGTGTCAGATTCTGCTTTGAGTTGAGTTTTCACTGTCAAGTGTGGTGAATGCTAACTGCTGTATTTGTTTGCTTCACAGTATGGATTTGTGTTTATGGTGTGAAATTACTACACTTCACCATTGTGTGCTTATGAAGTTTGAAGCTTTGGTTTTAGTGTCATACTGCATTTTTATACTAAATTAATAGATAAAGTTATTATAATTTTTGATTTTATCTTTTTGACACTCAATTTTCCCATCTCAGTTGAAAATTGTGATGATAATATGGTTCGAACTTGGGATCCTTTGGTTCGCAGGCAAGTTCCTTCCTTGGTGAGTTAGGAGAACACCACGAAATATTATTCTGATTGATTTAGGTTGCATTTAAGTGAAAATTTGATTTAGTTGTTACGTGATTAAAATTATTTTTGAAAACTATTTGGTTGATAGTCAGATTAGATTTAGGGGTATTTAGTTTAATGTTATCTTAATGTCATATTATGTTATTTAGATATTATGATATTTAAATATTATTTTTTGAGTTATAATTTTATAAATTTTTAGAAGAATATTTATACACATTATTAAAGTAAATAATTAGTTTTTTTAAATAATATAATTTTAAGATAATATTGAACTAAATGCTTTTTAGATTTATATTCATTACAATGATAGAGTTTTTTTTATATGTCGAATTTGATTTTTATTTCAAGTTTTTTTTGCTTAAAACCCTATGTTTAACAAACAGGTTAATTTATTTAATAAGGGTTATCCAATCAATCTATTTATTAAATTATTTGAGTTATAAAAATTTGATAAATTTAACATTTTATTTTTAATAATATATCATAAAGGTTAATACAAAAGATTGAAAATAAAATAAAGTTAGGTGTAATATATATTTATTAATGTTAAACTTGATATAAGAAAAAAAAATTAGTGATGGGCATTGTAAATAGAGCCACTTATTGGATCGATTCTATTTGGAATCGGTCTGGTAAGAACCGATTTGGTCCAGAACTGATTAGCCCTTTCAAAAATTTAAAAATATATATATTTATTTTTTATTTTTTTAAATTAAATATTGGGCTGGGCCGTTTGCTCGGCCTGAAATTTGGAACTGAGTCGGATGTGGACCTGTTCTTGGTTTGACCTATTAGGTCCAAAATTGGTAGGAATTGCACTGGACTTGGAACCGATTAAACTGAATCAGAACTTCAGTTTCAGTCTAATAAGCAGCTCTCCTGTTTGGCACGAGCACCAAAATGATACTAATTTAAAAAATAATAATAATAATAAATAATTTTTTTTAATCATTTTACACAAATTCTAATATAAAAAAATATTATTTTACTTCACATACTCAATAATTTTTAATAAAAATATATACTTTATTTTACATCATAGACCAAAATATTCGAATCGAGTATTTTGGTCTAGGATGTAAAATAAAATTTATTTTTTATTGAAAATTATTGAGTATGTGAAGTAAAATTATATTTTTTTATATTAGAATTTGTGTAGAATGATTAAAAAAATTTATTTATTATTATTATTATTATTTTTTAAATTAATATCATTTTAGTCCTGATTTAGTCCTCACGCCAAACAGGATAATAGGCCTACTCATGCTTGAGTTACTTGGGTTTTGGTCTGACTCATTTATGACTTAACCAGTTAAGTTAGATTGGAGGATACTTTTGTGTATCGGATTAAAAATTGCCACCCCTACTTATAAAAGTTGGAATAATTTATTTCTTATGAACCCGTGTGAAATAGGTGCTCAAATTTAGGGACTTAGTTATAATTTGGTTTTTTCTAATATGTTTGTATTAAGTTTTACTGATTTTAGGTCATTAATTTTAAGCTATTTATAATTACAAATGATAGTGTTAATTTAAACACAAAATAAATTAGTATATAGAAAATCAATAATCTTTGTATTCTAATTTCTAAATTTAAACAAAAAAATGCATAATATCATATTATCACCGAATTTCTTTTATAGGAAACTTTAATAATTTCATTTATAATTGGAAAGTTTTTTTTCTCCACAATTACATATAATAAATGATATATTATTTATAGATCATTGTGACAAGTAACAAATTATTTCATATTTTTAAAATAGTTATTCTTAACATATATTATTTAGATCCCAATTTTATAACCCAAATTTCAGTTTAGTATATTTCAATATATTTTGTTAGAAATTAGTATCATTTTTTACGTAAAATTTCTTAAAATAAGTACTACAAAAATATAAAAATGAAATTTATTCATATCAGAAAATCTATCTGAAATTTGAAATATCATTTTTTTTCAATTTATAGGTAATTAAATAGAGATATATAACTGAATTATTTCATAGAAAAATAGAATTCTGATTGCAAATAAATTAATAATAAAAATCATAATGTTTATTAATTCAATTAACTCTTTTTTTAATACCCATGTGTAGAACTGTAACTCACACCTTCTTGAATTTGAGTCGAGTTAAAAATGAGATTATATTGTCATTGACCCGAATCGAATCTATGACCTAGATTATTATTGATATAAAACTTTCACTTAATTTTAAATTAATTATTAAAATTTTTATTTTTTGAATACTATAGAGCATTTGTTATATATATATAAATTTATATTTAAATAAAAATTTATTGTTAGAAATTTTCTTTTCTAATGCTATTACAATAGCATTATAAAATATTATTAAAAAATTTGGATTGAATTATATTTAGGTCCGGCCAACACAACTCAAACTTGCCCCTCTAAATATAAAAAAATAAGCATTTAAATTTACACATTAAGTTTAAAAATTATTTTATTTTATAATTTAATCGAATAAAATTTTGAATCAAGTCGAGTCATCACCCGACCCATTTCTGGGACTACATTTGTGCTACAATTTTAAAAAATATTATAATTAAAATTTAAAATTTTAAATATATATATATTTATTTCTTATCTGCTATTAGGTAAATAATATTTAAATTTCTCATACTTACCATATGTAGATATAATTTTTTTTTATTTTTAGATTAATTAGATTAGTTCATTATTTTGAGTAAAAATAAAAATATTTTTTTAATAAATATTACTTTTATAGGAGAAGAACCTATAAAAATAATTTTTTATAGTGAATTTAGGTAACACTGTTGAATAATTATTGCTATTAAAAAAAAGCTATAAAGACATACTTTTCTACTATGAAATTAAATTTGTTATAAAAAATAAGTTATGAGCACTTTTACGTAAATCAGTGGATCAATTTGTAAGTTTGAAAATTAATGTGATTGATATGTAATAAAGGCAATTATGGGGTACTAAAATGTTATTTAACCTAAACGAGGTGTTTATTGCTTGCCTCGCCGCTGACCTATGCGCCCACCGCCGTATTTTTGGTAACCACACGCTCGTACCACTCGACCGCCGGAAGCCCGGCGGTCTATAAACTCTGCGCCGCGGGCTTCTCTCCGACGCCAAGGCGGCGGACTCGGCGATGCTCTTCGTAATCAATCTCTGATCGACGGAGAATAACAAAACAATAGACATAGAGGGGCAGGGATTCTTCTCCATCTCTGAACGATCCGTCTAGGGTTTTTACCTTGAAGCCAAAGAAGTATGGTCGGCGGCGGAAGGATGGGCGGGAAAAAGGCGAAATCGGAAGGCCCTGGTCGTGCCCTCGTCAGGAAGCACAACCAGATGGTGCAGGAGTCCAAGGAGAAGGGCCGTGCCCTCTACCTCCAGCAGCGGAAGGTACTTGAATCCGTCACCGATATCAGCGACATCGACGCCGTCGTCGAGCAGGCCGAGGAGGCCGCGGTTCTATACTCTGCTGAAAATCCCGCCCCTTCTCTCAGGATCGATCTGTATGCCCCTCTCTTTTTCTCTTGCTCTCTTGCTTCGGTTGCTTTTTCGATCAATAGGGTTATTGGATGCTTGTTGCAGTTTGTTAGTTTGCAATTGATACTGAAGGTGCTAGCCTATGTTTTTTTGGGACTAGAGATGAGAACTCTGGAACAAGCGGGATGACGAAAGAGGAGAGGAAGCGGCAGCAGAAAGAGGAGGAGGCATTGCATGCCAGCAATCTTCGAGTGCCCCGCAGGTTTATAAATTGTAAACTGGGATTTTATCTAAGAATTCTTTTTAAATATTTGATTGAGACATTGTGCTGAATATAGAATGGAAACGCCATTTTTCGTGCGCAGGCCACCTTGGAATTCAAGAATGTCTGCCGAGGAGCTTGATGCTAACGAGAGGCAGGCGTTTTTGGAGTGGCGCAGAAGTCTAGCAAGGTGAGTGAACTTGGCTACGCAATATTCAGAAGTAGTTAGATTTGTTTAGCCAATTCTGTTATGTTTGTGTTACATGAAGTGATTTTCTTAAATAGAATGAGTAAAATGTAAAATGTTGATGCTCAGCCAATGATAAATATCTAAGGATTGCCATGTGTGCCATGTTCAAACCAAAGGCAGATTTTTGGGAAGATTTTGTATTACAATTTTAGTATACAGACATACATTATTAGCTTTCAGCAAGCAAAATCATGTCTTTCTTATACACTTGCAACTTATTCTCTAACTCTTAAACTGGTAAAACTATTATCTGATTTCACGTTATGGCAGCTTGGTGTGCATATTTTTTATGCTTGGAATTGTTTAATTGGTGGTCAAACCTTTTGTACTTTGAGACTTATTGGTGTATTAAAGATTAGTTGGTCCTGAAGTTTAAGAGTCAATTTGGAAACAGTTTATTTGTTATTCATTCAAGGATAATGTTGAATAATTTCTTCACATCTACATCTGTCGGAGCCTCCTGCGATTGGTACATTTTGTTAATGCAATGCATATAATTTTGAGATGCTAATGCATAAATCAAATAACTTATTATCTTGCTTCAGTTATTATATTTGGCAAGACTTTTGGTGGATTTAGAGAAGAGAGTAGTCTGTTCTAGATAGGAAGGGAGGGGGGGAGGAACCTCCTGATTCCATACTCCTTTGTGGTGTGGGGGTTTTGTTGAGATTATGACCTACTAGTAATAGGGTTTGGAAAGCAGAGTTTTTTTGTGAACCAAAATGCTCTGCTACTTTTCCATTATTAATATTGCAAGGCCTTGATATCGGCATATTTTTTGTTCTCAATGCATAGCATAATTTGAAAAGCAAATGGTCATTATCTGCCCAAGGTGGCTTCCGATGCTTCTTCTGTAGTTCATGTCATATGATAATGACATTTTGTGCATCTCAAGGTGCATCAAATTGTGCTTTTCAGTTTTCTTTTTATGCTTAATAACTTGAATTATCTGTCCCCAAAATTTTGTTATCAATAGGCTTGAAGAGAATGAGAAGCTCATGCTTACTCCATTTGAAAAGAACCTAGACATCTGGCGACAACTTTGGCGAGTGCTTGAAAGAAGTGACCTTGTAAGCTTTTCTCAGACATGCAAATGTACATTTTTCAGAAGATATGCTCGATTGTTAGAGCCTACTGATCTAATAACATGTTTTTCATATGAAAATACATATTTTGGCACTTTCTATGTACTTTGTTATCTGATTCCTACTTCAATGTTATTTTCTTTTGACACATAATTGACTAGTAATTCACTCTTATTGGCTTCTTTGTTTTGTAATTTATTTGCTTTTGTCCTTATCATTTCCAAGTTTTGTTTCTTTTATAAAATTCGTAAAGATTGGATGCATGGATTTGTCATCTAGTATGTGGGGCAAAAGAACCTCTGTCATGCATCTTGGAAAAACACAGTGGTACTTTTCAGAAGATGCAGGCCTTATTTTACAAATTAAAGCAAAGAAATGATTTCAATATAAATATTTGAGTTGACACGCCTATCTTAGTAATGATCTGGGCAGCACTTTAGCTTAAGCAATCTCAGCAATTTCTCTTAGTAAATTTGAAATTACCTTCGACTTGGTTAAAGCTGCTGTTGTCGTAGAAATCACTGCTTGGCACACATACTATTGTTGTATTGAAGTTGGTCCCAATGTAACTTGTGTTATTTTAAGGGAGTTAAAAGATAACATTTGATGTGATCTTTTTGTTTTGAGATTTATGAAAGATTTGTAACAAAGTTATATTTTGGGAGATGTGTAGGATGTGAAATAAAGTTGATTTTAATATCAGAGTTTGTATTGGATTTGAAATATTGTTAATTTTAATATTAGAATTTGTGCATGAGGTGATCTTATGAGGTTAATTTCAATCTAAGTTACAGTTTTTTTTTTTTTTGGATAGCAACCTAAGTTAACGTTAACAAGGGCAAAGAAGCACTAAGGTCCTAGTACTATTTTGGTCCTGTTTTGGTCCTCGCGCCAAACATGGCCTAAATATTGATATGGATTTTGAATGCTGGTTCAAAATAGTTTTTTCAAGTCCACAATAATTTATGTGCTTGGTTATATCTTAGAAGTTTTACCCAAAAACTTGTTTATTTATATATGTTTATCTATGGCATATACACATTATATTTAACACGATCATACCATACGAACATACCATTTTTCAAGAAACATTGTTCGAGATAGGGATCAATGTCACTAATTCAAGAATAAGGGTTAATGAAGATACTACCGATGTATGATTTTTTTTGATAAGATACTCTCTTTGACGAAGTTTGTTTTTGAGGTTGATTGCATGCCATAAGTATAGGCTTGATCAGGTTTTTGAAGATTAGAGGACTGTTGAAAGAAAGAAGACAAGTACGTATTTCTCAGTACTGTTCAAAATTTCGAGGGTGCTTGAAGAATCCATCCCATGACTTTTGTCCAAGAATTTTTTGCGTCATTGTTTTTTATTAGACAACCAAGGCAAAGATTGTGCATGAAAGTGTACCTGTTTGACATAACAAAGGGTATTTTAGAATTATTACTTTGTAATTCGGTTGCTGGTGTCTCCCAATCTTCTCACTGTGAAAGGGTGACTTGAGTTAAGAATTATACGCTAGCTATTGGTAGCCCCACTCTCTCCTTGTTGTAATTCTCTTAGTATTTCTTTGCACTAAAATAGTGAAGCCCTTATTCTACACAAAATCTATTCGTTCATTACTTTTTAGGACCTATTTGGTAATAGGATAAAAAAGATGATTTTGTTGATTTTTTTTTGCCACTTTTGAAAAGCTTGTATGATATGAAATAAAGTAAGTTATATTATAAATCCTATTGGATGTGAGATAAAATTGCAATTGATTTATTGAAAATTGTGTTGAATGTGAAATAAAGTGATTGTTTAATATTGAAATTTGTGTAGGATGAGATATAAAATAAATTTTAATTACTTTTTAAAATAAAATTAAGATTTTGGTCATGCATGAATTTTAAACTATTATCAAACAGAGCCATATAGTGTTACTTCTTTATGTGTTGCTTTTATCATTTCTTTTTTGCTGCCTTTTCATTGTTTTTGGTCAATTTTTTACGATTGTCATTTTTTGACAAGCTAGTAAAAAATACACTTGCAGTCAAAGATGGCAGCAGGGATGTCACAACACATTGTTGGTGTAATGCTGGGCATCTTTTTGGTTTTCAAATTTCAATAATTCAATTAATGCATTGTATGTGCTTCAATTTTATATATTTCTTTATGATGAGGGCTCCAACAAGTTCAAAAGCTGAAATGCTTGTGTTGCTTGTAAGAGCGTGCAATTGAAGCCAAGCTACTAGTTGCTCAGATTTATGTGGTATATTCATGATGCAATTAGTGAAATGCACCCTGTTGTATTATTCTTGTAGTTTGATATTTCCTGCATTCTGGCAATCTCGCATACGATATTATAGCTATAATTGCATGTCGCATTTCTTTTCATATCAAATCTCACCATGTGCTCTCTCTCTCAAAAAAAAAAAGAAAAAAAATCTCACTATGAGCTCACCGAGTCACCCTTGCAAAAGGCTTATTTAATGAGAACGCTCCTGTTTTGCTCTACACTTGTTCAAGTTTCTTAGTTGTTAAAGCATAAGCTATTTTTTGTTTTATTCCTTTATTTTTTCTCATTTGAACATTGAGTTGTCCCGCCAGGAGTATTGATTTTCCTTTTATTTTGTAGCTGGTAATGGTTGTTGATGCCAGAGATCCATTGTTTTATCGCTGTCCTGATCTCGAGGTATGTGATTTTTGCTGCATGCATGCATAATTATTTATGGTATGTAATCTTTTGTGGATTACTGGAAAAAATCGTAATGACTACATGTGAATGTAATTGTTTGAAGTAGGCTAAAATGAAAGGCTGTTGGCTTTTAATGTTTTGATTCTCATTTTGAATTAACAGGCGTATGCTCAGGAAATAGACGAGCACAAGAAAACTATGCTTCTAGTTAATAAGGCGGATCTTTTACCGTTTGTTGTCAGGTTAGAAATCTGGATCCTAAACCGAATTTCTTTTGTGTAAGAGCCCTTTCTTTCCCTAAAATTGACTACACTGCAGGAAGAAATGGGCGGATTACTTCGACTCTCATGGAATTCTTTTCATATTCTGGTCTGCAAAGTCTGCTTCTGCCATTCTTGAAGACAAAAAGTTGAGCAAGGAGTGGGAAGGAGAGCAGCTAGAAGAACAATCAACTCACTGTAACCATGATACTAAGATATATGGCAGGGATGAACTCTTAGCTAGATTGCAAGCTGAAGCTGAAGCTATTGTGTCATCCCGGAAAGATGCAACTGAAAATGACTCTAAGCATGTTGTTGTGGGTTTTGTTGGTTATCCGAACGTTGGCAAAAGCTCCACAATCAATGCCTTAGTTGGTGTTAAGCGCACTGGCGTTACATCGACCCCTGGAAAGACTAAGCACTTCCAGACCCTGATAATCTCAGATGAGCTCATCCTCTGCGACTGCCCAGGCTTAGTTTTCCCATCATTTTCTAGCTCCAGATATGAGATGATTGCTTCAGGTGTGTTGCCCGTGGATCGAATGACTGAAAATCGAGCAACCGTCCAAGTAGTTGCAGATCATGTTTCAAGGCACGTGCTCGAGGACACCTACAAAATCAAATTGCCGAATCCAAAGTCATACGAACCACAGTCCAGGCCGCCAACAGCTGCTGAATTGTTGAGAGCCTACTGCTCATCGCGAGGACATGTCAGTTCTGGTGGGCTTCCAGATGAGACCCGAGCTGCTCGCCAGATTTTGAAGGATTATATCGATGGTAAAATCCCTCATTTTGAGCTTCCTCCAGGTTCAACCAGTGAGGAAGTGGAAGATAATTCCGATTCAGAGTTGGCTAGCCAGAATTCTGGATCAAATGAACTGGATGATTTTGAATCTAAAGAAGAGACTTCAGTTTCTGGAGCTAAAGTGGACCATGTTTTGGATGAATTGAAGGCATTCGAAATGGCTGGTGCAGATGTTTTGAGAATTTCTGCAGCAGCAGCAGCTGCGAAGAAAGCTCAGGCTTCAAGAGATAAGCTCCATAGGAAGCCACAGAAAAAGAAGGATCGTTCATGGAGGGTGAGAGGTGATGATGTTGATGGAATGCCTGCTGTTCGTGTTTTTCAGAAGCCTGCTGTAAGCTGGGCCAGCATAAGCGCTTCCCATTGAAGCTGAAAGCTTATTGAAGAATGTTTTGATCATGATCTGTGGAGGCTCGCTTATTATTGAGATTGTTTTATGCCATGAGTTATAACAGTGTTTTTCTGTGCATAGTTGTGTTATGATATTGAAATAGATTAGTTAGCGATCTAATTTATTTTTAAGAATTCTGTGCTGAAACTCTTTACTATTGAATAATAGCACATTCACAAAAATCCCAGTCAGAGAAATGCACGCATGATCTTCTGTCCGCCTTTTGGATGTGAGAATCCTTGGAAAGGAGAAATTATTTGGTCCGGCTGCGTGCCGCCGGTAGACCACGCACTTGATGGTGAGCAGACGGTGCTGATAGTGAGATTGTTCGGCTACACCAATAGTGTGGTTTGTTTGATCGGACATTCGGCCTGGAGAAATTATTTGGTCCGGCTGCATGCCGCTGGTAGACCACGCACTTGATGGTGAGCTGACGGAGCTGATAGTGAGATTGTTCAGCTACATCATTGGTGTGGTTTGTTTGGGCTTTGCTGGACCACTCGGTGTGGCCGATCTTGCCCCACTCTGTTTGATAGGTCGGACTGTTCTGTGAAGCCACGCTATTAGTATAATTTGACGGATTCGCTTGCTATTAAGTCTGGGATCTACCAGCGACATGCGGCATGTTGCCGTTCACTCGTGCATGGCTGCCATTTTTGGTTGCAGGACCAATAATTTCTCTCCCAAATGTCTGCTTGCTCGAAGCCTTCTGTGCGGTAACTATCACGGGTGGTAACCACACCTTTTTTTTCCGGAAATTTGGATGGCCTGTGAAACAACTATTCTCTATTTATTTAACAGTTTTAATTTTAAATAATTATATCACATCATACATAAAATTTAATATTAAAAATTAATTTTATTTTACATTCTACACATTATTAAAATAATAATTAACTTATATTATATTTTTTTTTATATATTTTAATATAATAATTAATTGTTTATTATATTTCTCTCATATTTTAATATAATGACATAATTTTATGTCATATTATTCACAATTTTTAATAAAAAATATTTTATTCAAATTTAGTTTTAATCTTACAAACAAACAGGCCAAATTGGCTGCAGACTTCATCTGTTCGCTGCCTTTAGTGCCACTTGTGAAAATCAAGAACTACTCCCCTCTTCTTTCCCTCTCAAATCTTCCTTTCTATTTTTCTTCCTTCATATTTTATGTATATTGTGGATGGATTTCTAAATTATACGTATGTCATATAATAAATAATTATAGTTATTTCAATTACATGTATTATTGAAATTATATAACAATTGTTATAAATAATTTTAAGTATATAAATATTAATTAAAGTATATGTATAATAGTTAGTATATATACATATTTGTTTAGTTATATATTATTATTATAATTAGTTGTATATTTTAGATAGATTGTTTGACTTATTATTATACATTATATAAAGTACATCGTGAATCATTTTGATCTACCGCTTCTTTTTATGAATTCTACCAATCTCTCAGTTCTCATTTAGTTTGAGTTTTCTTATTTTAACAAGAAAAAATATTTTATTTTTTATATTTAATAGAAAAAAATTATTTTAATATTAAAAAGTATTTAAAATGTGAAATAAAATTAATTCTAATATTCGTATTTATATTGAATGTAAAATAAAATTATTTTTCATAGTTAAAATTTGTATTATATAATAAAAAAATACTTCAAACTAAACAAGACTTTATAGTTAATAATTTCATCTTATTCTCAACAGATATCATGTGTAATGCACTTTCTAATAAAAATTATTTTTAATATTCTATCCCATTAACTTGTCTATAATTCTTAATAACAATAATCTTATAAAATTTAGAAGTCATTTAATTCAGTATTATCTTAGTATTATGTCATATTATTTAGAGAAAATAATTATTTAATTTCAATGATATATATAAATATTTTTTTTTTAAAAATTATAAAATTATCATATAAAATATATTATTTAAATAATATGATATAAAATCATGATAATATTGAATCACATTCTTCTTTACTTTCTCAATTAATAAGCAAAATAATTTTAAGATATGATTAAGAAGCTTGTGTGAATTTAAATTACAACCTCAAGAAAGTGTTGACGTATACATGTTGATGTATTTTATATTTTAAAATAAAAATTAATATTATTTTATACTTTTAAAAAGAAAAATGTGAAGTAAATTTATCTTCATTTTAACACAAATTTTAAAATAAAAAATTCATATTTCAATTTGTTTATAACTAAGAAGGGACTCATCAAATTGCATAAAAAATATTATTTGCTCTGTTAATTCTTTTATTTATTTTTGATAAATCTGTTAATTCCTTCTCAGTTCAACACTTTGAAGCGGAGAAAGTCAACCGGGTCTACATATAGAAAACCGGTAGGCTTCAGTTGCCGGTCCAACAAGAAGACCGCAAATCCACGTGGCCCGCACCACTGCGCCGCCAGCTCACCGGTCCAGCCGGTCACCGTGCCACAGACGTCAGCTGAGTCGCTTCCTTTTTTAAATTATATTTATTTGTTTTAATTTTTTTAATTTTTTTTAATATATAATCATCTAACATTTCACATAACATCTAACAATCAAGCTATAATAACCTTTAAATAGCTAAACTAATATGATAAAAGACAAAAAAAAATTCACAAGACTCAAATAAATTAAATTTTTATACATTTTTCAAAATAAAATAATTAAAATTATATAACTAAAAATATAAAATTAAATAATTAAGAAATCAATATTATAAACCTCATAATCAGTTAAATATTTACTAATTTTACAAATAATAATATTACGAAACAAACTTTTTAAATAAAAAATTATCTGAAATAATAGTAATAATAAATGTCAATAATGAGATACTATAAGATTTTAAATATCTTATATTTTATCCTAAGTTATTTTTTAATAATAATTTTTTTTTAATTTTTAGAAGGCTTAAGATCATTATTATTTTTACATTGAACTTTTGAAAGTAAGGGTAAAATACATTTAAGCCTTGTGGTAAGAAAAATATTGCAATTTAATTCTAATATTTTAAAATTTTTGATTTGAATAATTGAAGTTATAAAAAATGCTACGACTGTAGTTATTTTAAAATTTCACTATTTTTACTAATTTTTTTAAATAAAAATATAAAATTTAATTATTTTGTATTAATTTAAATTATTTATATATTTTAAAGAATCATTACATTTCTTTACTCTTAATATTTTTTAAAAATTTAATAAAAAATTAAAATTTAATTTCTATCATTTTTTTATATAAAAATTTTAAAATTAAAAATATAAATATTAGTACTTCAAAATTATATTTTTAAAAATTATAAAGTTAACAAATTAGAAATAATTTATAATATACTAATAAAAAATTAATAATTATATTTTAATTTAGACTAAAACTAAATTTTTTAAAATATTAAAATTTATTTGCAATATGTTTTTGATCTCATAAGCGTGTAGACATGCAATTTACCCAAAATGGTAATATAAAGTAATATTCATATTTCATTTTATGAGTGCATTAACTAGGGTAATCACGCTTGAGTACCTGAAGTTTGGCCATATTTTCTCATCCATTTTTATTTTAGCAAGTTTTTATGTTTTCAGATTTATTTTAGGGCAAATTATTAATAATTTTTTATAGTTTACTTATAATTATATTTTATTTCATAATTTTTTAAATTCATTACTTAAGTTCCTAATATTTTTCAATATTCTTTATTTATGTTTCAAGAATTTAAAATATAAACCTAAAAGTAAGAAATAATTTAATTTTAATAAATCTCGGTAGTTTAATTTAGGAATCTAAGTAAATAATTATAAAAATATAAATTAAAATATAATTATAGATAAATTATAGAGACCTATTAATAAATTTTACTTTGTTTTAATTTATTTTTGTGCAAATAATAATTAAAGGTAAGAAAAAAAATTGAAAGAGAAATGATGATAATAATAAGTTAAACGAAAAGATGGTAAAGGGTAGTTTGCATATTTGATTGAAGTTAATAAAAAATTAATAATGTTTGAATAAATGATTGAGCTGAGACTTATATAAAATGATTTTGAACAAATTTGATCTATCTGAAATTGTGTCCAGCTTAGCGGATCCAAACTAACTATTACTTAAAAAGAAATAATAATAAAAATAAAAAATGAGAAACGTACGTTACCTCTCCCCCGATTCGCGCTCCTCTCTCTCTCTCTCTCTCTCTCTCTCTCTCTCTCTCTCGCTCTCTCTCTCTCTCTCTCGCTCGTTCGTCTTCTTTCTCTTCGGCTCTCCTCGGCTTTCTGCGCTCTCTCTCTCTCATGTCACCCCCAGCCATTCCTAATTTATTGACAGCTTTCCCTCCGCCGTATTTATACTTTTGATACTTTCTCCGCCGGCGAATCCAAGTTTACATAGAAACAAAGATCTTGAAGGGAGAGAAAGGGGACAAACATATTCTGTCTCCGCACTTGCGCTCCTCTGTTCTTGATCCCAAAATCCAGCAACGACGCCGTGATAATCGGTACAAATCGGTCACTCGGAGCTCGGTGATGTCGCTGGAGTCTCCCTGGGAAATGCCCTGCAGAGCTCCTCGGCTTAGGTTCTGATTTCTCCGACGATCTAAGTCGCGGCGCTGACATGGAGGTGGATTCCTCTATGTCCGATGAATACGACCAAGTCCAGAAAGGCGTGGCGGTGCAGCCGCTGCATCCGCAGCAATCGGTTCAAGGGCCGCAGCAGTCAGCGGCGGCTGCAGCCACCTCCCCGGGACCGTGGCCGGCTCCGACATTTTCGGTGGTTAACGCTGTAATTGAGAAGAAGGAGGACGGGCCCGGGTCACGGTGCGGTCACACGCTCACGGCGGTGCCGGCTGTTGGGGAGGAAGGGACGGCCGGGTATATTGGCCCGAAGCTGATTCTCTTCGGAGGTGCCACTGCGCTCGAGGGGAATTCGGCCACGCCGCCGCCGTCAGCTGGTAGCGCCGGCATCCGTAAGTTCCTTCCCTCTTTTCTCTTTCAGCGATAGGTTTTGATTTCATTTTTCTGAAAAACCCTAAGCAGATACTGGGTAGAAATCTCTGAGGAATGGCGTATTTCGGGTTTAGTATGGAATTGGTTCAATTCTCCCTCTCTCTGTGTCTCTCTCTCTCTCTCAATTCTCACACTTTCTATACTGTTAATTGATCCTTGGTCTAGGCCACCATTTCAGCTCTCAATTTTCACACACACACACAAGAACGCACACACACACGCGCACGCACACACACACGCGCACGCACGCACGCACGCACACGCAAGCACTCACGCACGCACGCACGCACGCACGCACGCACGCACGCGCACAGAGTTCCCTCTCTGTATCCGCGAGGTTGAAATTATTAGTTTGTGAAGTTCAGACTAAAGGATGGAGTAACACTCTGCATAAGTATTATAGGAACCTATTCGAGAAAGAGAAAAAGGGACTAGAATAAATATACATTTTACTTTGTGACACCGAGTATGTCTTATTTGAAGGCATTAGTTACAATGAAGGTTCACTTTATGTTTATCAAGTGCAGTGCAATTAATTTACAAGATAATCTCTTATTCCATAAAACTTCATGAGTGGTTTTGGCATTTCAACATTCAATTATCTCACTTATTAATTAATTTATTAATTTTTCACTTTGAAAGGCTCAACACATTCCTTAAAATCTCAGCATCTTGTTATTTTGCAGGTTTGGCTGGTGCGACTGCTGATGTGCATTGTTATGATGTGTTAGCCAATAGATGGTCAAGGTAAAATCTTGAAGTATGGTTATTCTATTTCTAGCCTTTTGGTTGATGACCACCACTGTATTTGCTCGTGCATATGATCATCTTTGATTGTAACTACGACTTCTGATTTTAGTCTTACAAGGTTGTCTGATGTTTGATTCTTTTACCTTTTATTGATCTTTTCTACTTATTCGTCAATATTTTCTATAACATCAACTGTGTCTATGTGATGCCAGGCTTACTCCACTAGGAGAGCCACCTTCACCGAGAGCTGCGCATGTTGCAACTACTGTGGGCACCATGGTTGTAATGCAGGTTTGGTGTTCTTATTTGAATGAAATCAATGTAACTGGCATTTTTGTTTCTGTTTTCAAATTTTAAGAAAGACTTCAAAATTCAATTTTGAAAAGAAAATAAACTACCAGAAGAAAAATTTCCCAATTGACTTCTTTCTTTTGATTTTCAGGGTGGGATTGGCCCTGCTGGTTTATCTGTCGAGGATCTTCATGTCCTGGACTTAACACAGCGACGACCACGATGGCACAGGTAAGAACAATATTATTTGTGGAGACTTTACTTATGGATGATAGTATAAAGTTGATGTGTTTACTGTTGCGCAGGGTAGTTGTTCAAGGACCTGGTCCAGGTCCTCGCTATGGACATGTGATGGCTTTAGTGGGTCAGAGGTTTCTATTATGCATTGGTGGAAATGATGGTAGAGATTGCATCCTTTATGCATTGTAATTTTATATTATGAAGGCTATTATAAGTAGATCTCTTCCTGTCATTTTTTAAAAATTTCAAAGTAAACTTCAGCATCACTCTAGGGAAGAGGCCTTTAGCTGATGTTTGGGCTCTGGACACTGCTGCTAAACCATATGTGTGGAAGAAGTTGGAGCCTCAAGGTGAAGGTCCCCCTCCGTGCATGTGAGTGTTTTTCTTTTATTATTTTTATTGTCAAAATATTTTGTTCTATGTGTCATCATTGATTGGCATCTATGCCCTACAATTTAATCATGTCATTTATGTGCTTATATATTATGGCTGTTGGGACTAAATTAGGAAACTACTTCCCTTGTTTTGTTTAAGTTGCATTCTCCTACTGCTAGTATGTATTGTACTTTTAATAGGTGAAACTTTATTTTTAACTGTGGTTCTGTATCACATCCATATTTGTGGCATTGTATGCAGTGATAGGAAGATGATGCTTAGAAAATATATATTCCATTATTCATGTGGTGGTATGTCTGGAAAATGTCTCATTGAGTCCCTTTCTTCTTAACAGGTATGCAACTGCAAGTGCACGATCTGATGGTCTTCTTTTGCTTTGTGGAGGGAGGGATGCAAATAGCGTTGTGAGTTCACTGATACTATTCTCATGAATATTGTCGTTAGCTAGCTCATGGCACTTAGGCACTTATTACTAACATTAAAATTGATGAGAATTTGATGTGAGATGAAAAAAATAAAATAATATTTAATTTTTAGAATGTAAATCAATAATATTAATTGATGAGTTATTTAAATTAAGCTCAAAATATTTTCTAAAATATAATAATATGATAAATAATATTTTTAGATTTCGCAAGTTAACTATTTTAAAATTTAATTAAATTGTATCAATGATAAATAAGAATTTATTAATTTAGATTGGGGTGATTGATTTAAAATTTAACAGGTTATATCTGAGGTCTCAGAAATTAAGGATAGATATTTTGCAATTAAATCTAACAGTAATTATCTCTTAAATAACGATATGATCACACAATTAGAGCCAAATAAATAATTTCTATGAACTCAAGAATGAGTAAGCAATTAGGTTCGATAATAACTTACACTTTTGATGAACTTTGGCTAAAGATTTAGGCAACCGCTTGCAATTTTTCTTCAAACGATGAAGAATTGGGTGAAGGGCTCAAGGGCCTGTGATGTAGGTGAGTCGAGTGAATTGTGCATGGCACAAGTGGCTAGTTGACGAGCTGAGTGGCTCACACGTGGAAGCGTGTGGCGAGTAGGGGTTGGTCAAATCTTGTAGATCTAGCAAGCTGGAAGAGTTGAATCGGGAAGGCGGGCTCGACAGACGGTGGCGTGATGCAAGTTGGTTGGCGGGACATGTAGGGCATGGAGGCAGCAATAGTGGGCCAATTGTAGTTAAGGCGAGCAAACGAGCCAGATGCAATCTCAAATTTGAGATTGGTTTGGGCCCGAGCTCTCCGGGGTGTAGTAGGAAGAAGCGGGGAGTCATGTGGAGTCAGCAAATCAAAGGTGAGTGGTTGATGAAAGAGAGAGGCAAAGGGTTGGAACCTTTTTTTTTTAAGTAAAAGGATAACTAGGCTAATTAAAGTATTCTCACTTAAGGCTAGCTCATTTCCTTCCTTATTCAAGATATTGATTCTCTAACCCGAATCAAGACTGACACTCAAAAAATCAAATTTCATTTCAACATAAGCTCTACTAACTATTACAATAAGAGGCGATCTCTTTATATAGAGATTCCAATACATGACAACATGTAAATAAAAGTAAATACAAAAAATAAATTTTCAAATACGATTGGTTAAATAAAAAAATACAAAATCAGACATTTTGGTGATCATCTTGTCTCTCAAATCAGCTCTAAATTTTTAATTAATATTAATTAGGCAAATATGCCCTAAATCATTTCAAATTAAGCCAAATTTGAATATATAATTAGAATCTGGCAAATTTAAAAACAAGCCGTCACATTGTCCCCACTAGAATTGCTATAAAATAGAGGCTATCATATCTGTAAATTACTTGAAACAACATAATTCTGAGCTTATTTTTCACAGCTAGATAAAAGTTGTTCCCAGTATATAATAGCAAGACAAGTATATGCGGTAGTCCACTAATGGTCATTTTACTATTTTGGTTTTATTTTGGTGCAAGTTTATCATAGTGAGAAAAAAGCATGTGATATGTACATATGCTTTTCTTTTTTTTCCTCAACTATAATTAAAATGTAATTACTATGCAACTTTTGCCACTGCATTGGTGTCTATTAGATGTATCTGTTGCTTTTTGTAATGATTAGCCATTGTTTATTGAGTATCTCTATTTTTCCTGTTGTAACAGCCTCTGTCCAGTGCGTATGGGCTTGCAAAACATAGGGATGGGCGTTGGGAGTGGGCTATTGCTCCTGGTGTCTCTCCTTCTCCAAGATATCAGCATGCAGCGGTGAGAGCTGCTCTTCATTTTCTTTTGATATTTTCCAACATTATAATTACATCAGCGTCATCTTTCTGTGATTTTTTGTTTAGGTTTTTGTAAATGCAAGGCTTCATGTATCGGGGGGTGCTCTTGGTGGTGGCCGAATGGTGGAAGATTCATCGAGTGTTGCGGGTGATTTTGTTATTTTTGTTTGGATTGTATGGCTGAGCAGCCATTTTTGTCTGAAAGCTTTTTTTATCAGCATGAATTTGTTGTATAGTAGCAGCTCCATTCATAAGTTGTTTTCTCAATTAATATTTCTCTAATTGAAAAATCGAGTCTATAGGATCCTTTCTGAACAATTCACATCCTACTATTTTGACAGTTGCAACATTTTGCATGTTTAATTTCATGTTACTTTGATGCTTTATGTGCATGCATGCTTTGGTAAATGTGCAAAGTTAGTTTTAAGGTTTTCCAGTAACTACTTTCCGGTGCTCATTGTTGTAATAACTGAAATGAGTGCTGGCAAGATTGTGCCACTACATCTGGTTTGCTTGATGCAGTGGTCTGCGTTTGTGGATGGCTTTTATTAGTTGCCTTTGTCACTTGATACTTGAAGGAAATAACTAATGGAAGTGTTTTATTCAAAAAATGAGGGTGCCCTCCTTCCTATATACAACATAGGTGGTGAATACAATGTGGTAACTAAAACTAAGGAGTTCTATCCTAAAAAAAATAAAACAACTAAAACTAAGGAGACTAATTTCTATGAATTTAGAATACAAACTTCTTATTATATTATAAGATGTTAATGTAATTATGGTTCGAAGAAATACTAAATTCACCATATGTGTAAATCAAAAGAATAAGGAAAAAATATTGAGAATAATATGCTCTAGCAACCTATAACATTCTCGATTCGAAGGCCTTTTCAATTGTTTGTTTCAAGCCCAAAATTTTTTTATACCTTTATTTCTTAAAGATTGGCTCAAATCTTTATTTCACGTACAACACAAACTTTAATATACAAAATTAATTTTATTTCACATCCAATATATATATATATATATATTTCAATGAAAAGCTCAACTTTATTTTACATCCTACATAAAACTCAACATTAAAATAATTTTATTTCTCATCATACACATATAATAATATATTTTCTCTTTCTAGCTTAAAAGTAACCTCCCTACCAAATGAGGGCAAAGTTTATCTTTGACGTTACTTATTTTGTTTCAGTGCTGGACACTGCTGCTGGAGTTTGGTGTGACACAAAATCAGTGGTAACAAGTCCAAGAACAGGCAGATTTAGTGCTGATACTGCAGGAGGAGATGCTTCAGTTGAGCTTACCCGGAGATGCAGGCATGCAACTACTGCAGTTGGTCGCTTAGTTTTCATTTATGGAGGGTTACGTGGGGGTAAGGTTAAAGATTAAATGTGATATATGAAACCTGTTTCAGATTTCGATCATGGTAGATGATTTATTTAACCCTTATTTTTGGGATTTCTTATTTGGTTTTTGACCTTTCTGAATGTCATATTTCAGCTTATGTTTCTTTCTTGTATTTGCTATGCTGTGTACTCGAAGTCCACTACACATTTTTATATGATTTTTTTAAAACTTCCAATGCGACTTCTTACTGTTGCTTTTAGAAGCTTCTAAGGTAAGTTCTTCAATAAAATAAAGGGAAATGTTGTTCTCTTTGGTATGCACTTAACCATCTTGATCCATAAATAGGACAGTTTTGGTTAATGTAAAATTATCTTTGCACTCATGAATGTGGTTCATTTCCATGTACTGAGGCACTCAATTTTTTGTGTAGTATTGATTATCTTATTCTTGAGACTTTTTGGGTTGCTATGTCATTACTTTGCAATTTATTTCATCTCTTCAAGATCAGTGTCATGATTCCCTTGTTACGGAAACCTGATTGAACTTGAAGCTCTGGAGGACATATGCCTTGTATGTATTTTTTAGTGGAAGTTAATTAAGCAGATTTACGTACATGCCACAGGCCCACAACAAATGTCTTTTACAGCATATCATTGAATTACAACACTCTCAAAATACATAAATATTATGTTTTATACACTGTTGTTAGGCACCTAACTCAGACAATTGTTTTACTATATTTGAGTTCTATAACTTTGGTTAGGATGAAAGAGATCTAGCTGATCATTGATCTGAAAAGTTTTACATATTTCAAATATAGGACAAAAATGTGCATACATTGCACTATTGACTATTTTGAATTGACCAATTGTGGGAGTATTTTTTACTAGAAGAATATGAGGATATCCCATAATCATTATGCGGGAGTTGTAATATTTATGCATTGGAGTGCTTACCAGGTGAATTTTGGGACTTGGACGGTTAACATGTAAATAGGCATGCTTACTGTGACATTCATGTAAATATTGTGTGTCTTTGTTGGCTCTGTACAAAATTATGTTCTCAAATATGATTATCTTGCTCTTACTAGAAAGTTGATATGAGGGTTGATATTGCTTATGCCATATTTCTCATTGCTGTCATTTTTTACTACTATCTGTTTGTATTTTGGATTCCATGTTTAGGTGTGCTTCTGGATGATCTACTGGTTGCTGAAGATCTTGTTGCTACTGAGCTGACAACTGCAGCTTCTCATGCTATTGCAATTGTTCCACCTGCAAGAGTACAGTCAGAGAGATCACCTGGAAGATACATGTACTCCGAAGAAAGGACAGGGCCAGCTGCCCCTGAGTCAGTTACAGATGGTGCAGTAGTCCTTGTTAGTGCAGTTGTACCTGCTGTTAGTGGGCGCAGTCATACAGATACTAGCACTGAAAATGGTGCCATGCTTCAAAACCCAAGGTGCGCTCACGAATATATTGATTTGTTATTCTGGCATGCACTGTTCATATATACGACCCTGACCTCAGCCTTTAATTGTATTGAGCATATAATACAATTTGATCATCTGAAACCGAAACTGTGGGATAGTCTGGAATCAAATTGAAAACCTGATTTAATAAGCTTGACATGAACTTTTGATCGTACTGAGGGTGTCATGTGATGAAAGAATGGTTTTGTTGCAGAAGATTGACTAGAGGCCTGGAATATTTGGTTGAAAACTCAGCTGCTGAGGCTGAGGCAATAAGTGCTGCTTTAGCTGCTGCTAAGGCTCGTCAGATTAATGATGAAGCTGAGCAGCTACCTGACCATGATGGTTGCTTGAAGGCTAGTTCAGGTGGTAAGCATACGTCAGCCTTGTTGAATATGTCAGATGCTTCTATGTCAAATACTATTCCAGCACCTGGAGTTCGACTGCACCACAGAGCGGTTAGTACTGTATTATGCCTTATGAAATGGTTGACAAGTTGCTTCTCCTTTGTGGTAATTCTAAACTGAAGCTTTTCGTACTAACTTTTCAGGTTGTTGTAGCTGCAGAAACTGGTGGTGCTTTGGGTGGCATGATTAGACAACTTTCCATTGATCTGTTTGAGAATGAAGGCAGGAGAGTTAGTTATGGAACTCTGGACAGTGCAACTGCAGCTAGAAAGTTATTGGATCGGCAGATGTCAATAAATAGTGTGCCCAAAAAGGTTAACAGTAAACCTAAAGGAATTTACACTTTTCTTTTGAGGACATTGCCTTGTTTGGTTCATGGCTCAAGAGACTCAAATTAATATTTCAAATTCATCACAAATTTCAATCACTTTATTTCACATTCAACATACATTTCAACATAAAAATTCAACTTTATTTCACATCTATTACAAATTCTAACATTATGAACTTTATTTTACATTTTACACCCCTCTCAATATTCTTATTCAAAAACAAGCTTCCAACTAAACGAGCCCGTAGCATTAGAATGTGTGGTTATGATAATATGAACCACTTTTTACAAATGTAGATTAGTGATAGTTGTGTATTGACAGCATATTAGTAATATTTAGTGAGCCAAAATCAAACTTGTTCTAAGTACTTAGATGTGGAGCTAGTTGTTTTGATCAAAGATGACACAATAATTAAACAATATGAATGTGACATACTTTATTTGAGATTTGAATTGATGCAGATCATTGCACACCTTTTGAAACCCCGTCGATGGAAGCCACCTGTACATAGGCAGTTCTTCTTGGACTGCAATGAAGTTGCAGACCTTTGTGACAATGCTGAACGGATATTTTCCAGCGAGCCTAGTGTCTTGCAAATTAAAGCTCCTGTTAAAATCTTTGGCGATTTGCATGGTCAGTTTGGGGATCTAATGCGCTTATTTGATGAATATGGTGCTCCTTCAACTGCTGGAGATATAGCGTAAGTTGTTTCAATTTTTTTTTTTTAAGAAAACTTTCATGGAAGTTTTTTTACAGTGAATTTTTTGATTTGATGACTATGCTGATTTTTTTATCATGCTGAAGTTTTTTAATTCTTTTTTTCAAGAGAGAAAATTGCTGGTGATGACGTGATTTAATATTCTAATTTGCATGAAATTTCTTTACCATTTGCTATGATGTTTTAGAATTATATTTTAGGTTAACCTATGTCAAAATCTACCTCGGTATCAAACTCTCATGTTCTTATTTATGATTGAGTTGTGAATTTCTTGATAATTTTTTGATATTGCATTTTATAAATTTTACAGATGTAGCACATTTTTGCTCTTGTTAAGCAAAGTAACAAACAACCAATTATGTCTTATGTTGCCATTCTTTTATGAAGTTGATTCCAATGTGTGAACTTTTTCAGTGAAGGAACACAGGGCTGTCATTGAGCCGAGTACGAGTAGTTAGCCTTAGCTTCAATTTCAAGTTGGGTTTGGTTCAAGTTAATTAATTTTTTTTGGATTGCAAAATGATTTTTGAGTTGAATTCAGCATTTTCTTGCTTTATTTCTTGAATTAAATGCATTATATGTTATATATATTGCAAATAATACTATAAATTAAATTTTTATGTGAAGTACATATAGTTTTATCTTGAGCCGTTTAAGATATACCCCAATAACACATGCATATATGATATACATAAAATAACTTATAATATATATATATATATATATATATATATATATATATTGTGAAAACCTGAAAACATATTCTTAGTTTGTATTGAGTTGTTCTCAAGTTGAATGGATTTCATGTTGAGTAACTTAACTTTGATAAAAATCGTGTTGATCTCTAATCAAGTTAAATTCTAGAATTTATCGAGCAAGTTTGTGTTTTGAACATAATTGCCAAGCAAGGTGTTATTAGTAAAAAGAAAATTTTCTTTAAGTAATATTTTCTTTACACATGACATTTACTATAAAATATAAGAATGAATCTGTAGGATTGATTTTTGTAGGATGCGTCGAGTTTGGTATAGTAATTCTTGCTGGTAGTATTAGTTTAAATGAAAATTATGAATGTGTCTTATTTGAAGATGTGTACTGATGTTTGGGTATCTTTTGTTGCCTTGGCCCATTACAAGTTGTTCTCTTTTTTGTTCCCTGAAATTCTTTTTTTCCTTGAAATTCATTCTGCTTTTTTGAATCGGAGACAACATAGCACTCACGCTGTTTCCGCCTTTCTGCATTTCAGTTACATTGATTATCTCTTCCTAGGTGATTATGTTGATCGAGGCCAGCATAGTTTGGAAACTATTACTCTTCTTCTTGCTTTAAAGGTATTGCTTTGGTTGAATGAAAAAGCTCTATTGCTTTGGTTGAATGAAAAAGCTCTATTGCTTTGGTTGAATGAAAAAGCTCTTTAGTCCGGCCACAGGTCTACAGATGGAAAGACTTCATTTTCCCATCCATTAGATTTTGTCCAAGGTTACTCCTTGTTTGAAATTTGATATGCGGATTGGAGATAACAAACTAATGAAAGTTTATGGTGGTTTCTATTATGCAGCTAATGTCAATAAATGATCAGAAATAGATCATAATTGTGACTTTTTCTACTGAAAAATTATTAACTTTGAACTTTTCCAAATACCTAGATGGGTACTCATGTGAATTCTTTCTTTAAATTGTGTTACTTTTATACAATACTTAGTATGCTACGTAAAATAATTAAACCTTAATTAACAAAGTTTTGAGCATGATTTATTGACAGTACTGTGTTATTTGAATTTGATGATTTGATTCCGAAGTAGTTTCAAAGTTCTATGTTACAGTAATATAGAAAGAAAAAGGTTTAGGGAAAGGTTGTGTTTCATATTTGCGGGATTAGAACCGCAATTACCCTTGCAATTATGAAGATGTTTACTCTATGTGTACCTCTATTGATTTAAGTTAATGGTGCAGGTTGAATATCCCCATAATGTCCACTTGATTCGTGGAAACCATGAGGCAGCGGATATCAATGCCTTATTTGGTTTCAGAATTGAATGCATTGAGCGACTGGTATTAAAATGACTTTTTTTAGTTTATTCTCATATATCTTTATTCATGGGGGGCATTTTATTTGATGTTATTGTGATGTTATATCATGTTATTTAGATAAATTAATTATTTGGTTTCAGGACATGTTTAAGTAACATAGAAAAGAACTACATAATTTCAACTCTAGAATGACATTTAGATGCCACCGAAAATTGGGTGACATCTAGGTGCATTCTATGGTATCAGAGAAAGGTGAGGTAGGATGATTTAAGAAGATTAATTTGGGGTTAGCAAAAATGAATTAATAACAATGTAATCTTTTAATAGAATGATATAGAATCGAACAAACAATAATTCATAGATAACATTCACATTTGCATAAAACTCCATCTAGCAAACCATGCGCCCCCTTAGTAAATTATACCTTGCATTTTGTTAACTTTTGGCGATTGTGCATGGAATCAGGGAGAGCGAGATGGAATCTGGGCTTGGCTTCGTATTAATAGATTATTTAATTGGCTTCCATTGGCTGCAATTATTGAGAAGAAAATTCTTTGCATGCATGGTGGCATTGGGCGGTCCATAAACAGTGTAGAACAGATTGAGAATCTACAACGTCCAATTGCAATGGAAGCTGGATCAGTGATTCTCATGGATCTTTTGTGGTTAATCCTTGGCTGCTATATTTGTTTCTGAGTTCTTTTATTTCCTAGCATATTTTAAAAGCATTTATGTTTTCTTCTCTGTGCAGGTCTGACCCAACAGAAAATGATAGCGTTGAAGGTTTAAGGCCAAATGCTAGAGGCCCTGGTCTTGTTACATTTGGGGTCATTCTTCTGCACTTTCAATGCGTTACCTTTGACTTCTATTTTGATATTTATGGTTAAAGATGACTTAGAAAATCAGTTTGATATTTGTATAGGGATTTATGCATATGTCACACTCAAAGTTATCCTTATCACTCATTTAACCCCTAAAATGTTTACACATGTCATCCCTAACTTGGATAAATAATTACAGTTCATACTCAAAGTTTATATCTATCAAAACCCTTTATTTGAAAGTGAATTATAATTATTCATCAAAGATGTGGTTGAAAGATGTAATAAATACATCTTTTAGAGTGTGATGGATGTAAATTGAGGATGAATTGTATTTATTTATCGAAGTTGGGGTTGAAATCCATTTAATATATTTACTTTGACCTTCACCATTGGCTTTTTACTCCCTTTCTAAAATGGCAACCTTTTTCTAATGTAGCCTGACCGTGTTATGGAGTTCTGCAACAGTAATGACCTACAGCTGATAGTACGTGCTCATGAATGTGTTATGGATGGTTTTGAGCGTTTTGCTCAAGGACACTTGATAACGCTTTTCTCTGCAACCAACTATTGTGGTTAGATTTCTATTCCTCTCCTTTCTTTTAATATAAAGAGCATGCCTAGAGAATGAAGAAGAGAGAGAAGAGAGGAAGAGGGAGAAGCAGAAAGGGACTGATGCAGAGGACAAAAATATGTATTCTGTTTTAATTCTGATCGAATATCTAACCTTCTGTGTTTAGTAAAAGTTAAGCTGCTTAAATCATCTTTGCATCCAAATGGTTTTGTATGTTTTTAAGTTAAGCTGCTTAATTCAAAATGCATCTATACCTTAAGCTTCTCTACTTGCTTAAGCTGATTAAATGATGATTTAAGCAGATACTATAAGCTATCTAGGAGATGGCTAAGTTTAAGCAGCTTAAAATGTTAAGTTGCTTAAATAACTAAATCTTTTAAGAATGCTTTAGAATTGTATATAAGAGTTTGCCTATCATCAAACTGTTAAAAAATAGAAATCCAAAATTAGATAATTCATCATTCGTCCAACTAATTTAAATAAATATTTGCTGAAATAAATCTATAACATCCAAATAAAAGGAAAAAGTTCTTGAATCTTAGCTCTGCATCAATAGTGCACATGTATGATACTATGTCTTTGGTAGTCTTATTGTTACATAAGAAACGAGCATTCATCGCCCACTATGCTTTCTAATCCTAAATGTTGCTATACTTGCAGGTACTGCAAACAATGCAGGGGCCATCTTAGTTTTGGGGAGAGATCTAGTGGTCGTACCAAAACTTATTCATCCGCTGCCACCTGCTATTAGTTCACTCGAAACATCACCAGGTCATTACAATGACAAATGGATGCAGGTATCTTGCCTTTAATAGTGGATGATCTTAGGGTTGTATAATAGTTGCCGAATTCCAAAGACAAATGAGATATTGACACTTATGATTCAATTTCACGATCTCAGGAGCTTAATGTAAATAGACCTCCGACGCCAACCCGTGGTCGCCAACAAGTGGCCGATGATCAAGAATCTGATGCCTGGATACCATAACTATCCTTTTATCTCCCCACCCACCCCACATGACGTTTGTATATTGGAGGAATTACATGCACACTCTCAAATTCTTTCAGAATGATTTATTTTACCTGCAAATTTTTATATTATGCTTGGATCCTCAACTCCCATAAACACAACAAACCAATCTCCCCGTTTTTTATAAGAGTTTGGTCTGTTGTGTTTTTTGGGGTAGGTATCATACTAAAATATTGAGAGTAAAACGTGTAATTCAGAAAGAATTTCAGCCTGGGCATGTAAATTTCAACACAATACTGATCCTTTGTATATTTGTTTCCATTGACATGATTGGCTTATATACCTGGCTCCGGCGAAGGTTGAGGTGCTCATCTTCTCCAAGGACCCCTGACCTCGCTGTAGTGGTTTAAAGACTTCGGGTTTGGGAAACAGAAACTCCTACGAAGAAGAGCTACTTTTCCCATGGTACCACAATTGATCCAGAGAAGTTAGCGAGTTCGCAAGACAAATGTATTTGGGATCTCAGCGGATGAATGTTGGCTGAGTCATCCTAAGTTCACCTGTGTATCTCCATTTCTTCAAGATAGGTGTTTATATGATGGTTTGGTGGGCTATTGTAAAGGGTATTCTTTTTATTCCCCATTTTCAATTCTTTTTTTTTTCTTCGCTTGCTTCTTTTAGTTCTCATATTCTCATGGAATTTATGACCTTCACTGAGTTGTTTGCAGCCAGTGTTGCCTCGTAGACAAATGGTAATCTGCATCCCATTTTCTCTTGTAACTTCTCCTTTACTGCTATGTAAATGCCAAGTTTTCTATGTGCATATCATTTTTTTTAACAGGGCTCAATATTATTGTCATGTTATATTATGTTATTTGAAGAAATCAATTATTTGGTTGATCATATGTTTAGATTTACATCATCCATCGTCAAAGAGATGAGGTTGGATTGATTTTCTAAAAGAGAAGGGGATGGGGAGAGATTAGCGAGAGAGTTAGTTTAGTTTGGGATAACAAAAGTAAATGACATTGAACCAAATAAACAAGTTATTTAGAAATAATATAGATATTTTGATGATATTGACATTTAAATAATATGAACATTTAAATATTAAAGTGTTTCTTAAAATAGGATGTAATTTGTCTGGGGTGGTAAGTTTTTTAGGTTAAGTTGGTTGAGTTATATTGAAAAGGGTTTGGTGAAAAAGCAGAAAAAAAAAGCTTGATTCAGGGAATATTTGACTTGTAGGTTGCCCTGCTAGATGTTTGTTTGTCAAGGCTAGCAAGTCTTTTGTTGTAATTTAATGCAGTTTACATCAATATTGTCATGTATAACTTAATTGTTGTTGAAAAGAAATGATAGAAAAATATTCTTTTCAGTACCTTTTATATTTGTATGATGTCACCAGCTGCTTGAATCTAACTGCATTACTTAAAATTTCATCCATTATTCTTAACAAAGATACAGAAAACTGCAATTCTAACATCATGATCAGCTTATTCTCATTAGAACATTTGCGACTCTATACTGTTTGATGTGCTATATGTAAAATATTGTGCAAATATATGTAATCTATAGAGTGTTTTTTTTTTCTAGAGCAGAAAGTAAGCTATGCTTCCTGGCTTTCATTAGGAACACTTAAAACTATCTGTTTGTGTCAAGTGATGGTTCAATGCCAGTTGTTCGGGCAGCATCTCGGTCAACCCAGTCATTAAGTTAAGAGAGGAACCCGACTCAATAAGTCACTCATTTACTCGTCACCGTCTTTTCCGATTCAATCTAGCATTGCCTGATACATTGGAAGACTAACTTATATACTACTCAGCCTATAAATCAGGAAACACTCTTGGTCTCTTCTGAGGGCCTCCCTCAATTCTCATTGGCAACCCCTGATTGATTACAAGTGTCTATTAGCAGTCAATTCAGCTGGCATCATTACATTCTCTTTCTAATATGAGAACATCTGATTATTATCAGCCCCTAAATCCTAATAGATTTTGATAGATCATGGAATGCATAGCATTACCTCAGAGCTAGTGGGTGCATATTCTATAAGAGTGACATACGATCTGTCTCTTCCTGGTCTCTATGATTCTCATGATCTTCTCTTATAAAATAGTGGGTATCGTGTGGAGATTCGCAGCACCTCATCTGGACCTTACACATGGAGAGATGACGCGGAGCGGTGAAGTGGTGCGATCCAATGGCGGGAGTTTGGCGAAAGATGCGGACCGTCTTATTCGAAGATTGTTCGACAGCAACTACCTTTTGGGGATACTGCATTGAACAACCCAGCGGAAGCCGTACTCAACTTAAATGCTTCACAAAGCACTTGGCCTTGCCTTCGTACGGTTACGTTAGTTCAGCATTCAATTCTCTCTATTAAAGATTTTCATCCGAGCCATCCATGAAAATATGGGTAATGTACCTTCACAAGCTTCGATATGACGGACAACGACAAAATCTTCTTCTATGAAAGCTTCTCGACTAAGGAGAATGAGATCTTCTTTTTTAGTTCATTTATTGCACACCTAACTCTCCCACGTACCCTCTTCAACTAGAGCTTCCCGAGGTTTTCTCACTAATTGTACATTTCTTTTTTTCTAAAGGAAGTTTCTTAAGACACTTGGGAATCGGGCGTTGTGGTTTTCTATCTCTCAGTTTTCACGTCAAAAGATCCCTTTGCTTCATTTTTTCATCTCGCACAATTTCTTATGTCAACAGGGTGCATCGGAGAGGTGAAAGATGTTTTGGTCCAAAAGTCAGCCACTGAAATAAAAGATCCAACTTTCTGAGTTCTTGCTTGGGAATTTGGAGAGTATTTTTTTTTTTTTTGTAACAAATGTGTTGTGCAGCATGGCACTAAAAAAACTCTGTTAAAACAGTGAAAAAAGCTTTCAATCACAATTATTATCACAAAAAAAAATTACTGATTTTTTTTTTAATGAGATACAATTATATATAGATTTCTCTTTAAACACCCATTTAAATCGTATAGATGAAATTAGTGTCTTTAAACATTCATATCGAGCCATATAAAAATGCTACAACTCTCTTCTCCTTATAATAATTTTCTCTCTAAAGTTTGCCGTGGCATATCTTCCGTGCTTCACTTACGATATTCTCAAAATAACCTCTCCTTAAAATAAAATTGAGAATTAGACCAATGACAATATGATTAAAATATTATAAGTACAAAGATGTATATAGCGAGTGCGACTCTTTTATGGCAGTTTGCCCACATTTATTTTCCAGATATTACTTCTAGAATCTAAACATTACTTTACTGTCACTTTATTATCGCGCAAATGTCAAGTTATTATCTATTTTCATTATAGCCTCACATTTTTATCTCTTCAAATTTTCCACTCTCTCTGTTTGGTAATAAGAAGAAAAAAAAATTTGGTTGAAATTTTGTCATTTTTGAAAAATACGTATGATGTGAAATAAAGTAAGTTAGTTATATTAAAAAATTGTGTAGGATGTGAAATAAAGTTAATTGATTTATTGAGAATTGTGTTGGATGTGAAATAAAATAATTTTTTAATGTTGAAATTTGTGTGAGATGAGATATAAAATAAATTTTTATGTTTTTTTAAAATAAATTTAAGATTTTGGCCATGACTAATTTTAACCATATATAAAATTTTTAGCTCGTTACCGAACAAGGCCATTGTCTACCTTGGTCTAATTTTATTACAACTGAACCCTTTTGATTAAATTTAAACATTTTTAAATTTCATTTCAACTTAATCTTGTAATTAATTCAAAACTAGCATATTTCACTTATTTAAGAGTTAAATACAGAAGTTATAATTATTTTCAATTATTTATGAAATTTAATAGTTGTAAGTTGAGTTTAGGGTATAATAATACTCAAATTTACGTCTTTAAAATTTTAATATCTAAATTTCTGAATTTTAAAATTTTAATATTTAGATTCTTTTAAAGTTTTTATTATTAAATTTTTATTAAATTATGATTATATCTTCTCTCTCTGACTGAGGTAGAGAAAGATGGAGAATATAACTGAAAATTTAATAATAAAAAATTTTAAAAAATATTTAGATATTAAAATTTTAAAAATCAAAAAATTAGATATTAAAATTTTGAAAATATGTACGTGAGTGTTATTATATTTTGAATTTGAGAACCTAGATGTAATTTACCCTAATTCTAAATATTTATACAAATTTAGAAAAGCACCGCCCCTCTGTTTTGATTCCGCCACGTAAAACGACTCGAGGCCCCAGCCCCGTCCTCCAAATCCACTTATCTGAGGGCTGCTCTCGCTCCAGAAATCAACACCGCACGCGGTGAGAGCCCGGCTTTCTCCTGCAGAACTCAGCGTCAAGGAGAACAATGCAAGACGGAAGCGTCGATTCTTTCCCCTCGCGGCAGAATCTAAGCTTCTAGTTCGAGATCCATGGCTGATTCCCGATGTCTCAGCGTCAGTATCTACATTGATTACGAGTTTGTCGTTGTTCTTTACTGACTCAAGCACTCCGTTGATGTCAGGGAGGCGCGGCTTGCCGTTGGATCTGCGCGTCAAGTGATCATCGTCGCGGTTTTTCTGGCATTCGACGTCGATTCTCCGAAATCCCCTTCTTCCATCGATGGAATGGGAAGGAGTTTTCCTCTTCTGCCGCGTCTCGGGGTTGCTGCCGGGTAAGGTTTGTGCCTGTCGGCGTGCCTGGGGCTTTCGGCTTGCGGTGGAGTCGAGGGAGGTTTGATTTGGAGGGTTGTCAGCGTATGGCTCGAAGTGGTTTTCGGATTTGCGCTGGGATTGATGTGGCAAGCGCAGTTGATGTGATTAATGATTTGGGGTTCGATACACTTACCTTCTTGGTTGTGACTGTGGTGGTTGTGCCAGCTTTCAGGTTTATCAGGGCAAGTCCGGTGAGTTTTTTTTTTGCGATTTTACCCTTGGGTATCACAACTTCCAGCACCCTATTTGAAAATTGTGATGATAGTGTAATTCAAACTTAGGGCTCATTTGGATCGGGGGTAGGATGAGCTAACCCGGGGTAGCTTACCCCCATTAATAACTTACTCCCGCTAGGGTAAGAGGTTTAATACGATTTTTTATTTGGATGATAATTTGCGTTAACCTGGGATAAATATAAATTCTGTTTGACAAATTAATAGCTTAATCCAGGATAGTAAACAAAAGAAGAGACAAAAAAAATAACAAAACGACATTTCAAATTCATAATATAATCAGTAAATATAGAAATAACAAACTTCCAACAACTTGACATAATTTATAGTTTGTTATACAATCACAAAAATAATATAATCCTCAACACCAAAAATTAAATAAAAAATGAAGTTGTCAATGTTCATTCAACCCAACATTCTCGAACAAGTAATCGTCATCATCATCATCATCGATTTATTGATCCCTACAATAAACAAATTATAGGTAATAATGACATAATAACTAGTGCTACGTTTATATAATAAAGATATAATACCAAAATACCTGACTCATCCACAATTGTTCAACGATGCCTGATCGGATAATCTCCCCTCTTCGTTGTTCGCTTGTGGATATATGAGTTGTCGGATCATCATCTTCCGCATCATCATCCAAACTTTCATCATGCTTTGTGTCAGCCTCACGCATGTTGAAGTACGTATCATGACTATGATACCTGCCAATATAATTATGCAATATACAACATGCAAGCACAATGTCAGCTTGTATACTAAAAGGGAACGGTTTCATATCCGTTAGCACTTTGATCTGTTTCTTTAATATACCAAATGTGCGCTCAACGACATTTCTAAGCTGAGCATGTCTATGATTGTATAGCTCCTGCGGAGACTCTTATCTGCAATGTGCACAATTACGAAAACTACTCAAATGATAGCGAACTCGACGTATTGGTGCCAAAAACTTGTCGTTATTAGCATATCCAGAATTAACCAAATACATCTTTCTTGATACGTTAAAAAAATGAAAAATAAACATTATTGGCTAAATGAATAAACAAAAATGATTATCAAACACACCAACCAAATACATATTTCCTAATACAAGTGTAGTATCTGAGCACATGTAATTCATAATTGCACTTGCTGTAATCACCAAATATAACTGAAGAAGATGATTATCAAACACACCAACTAATAAGAACAGAAGCATCAAGATTTCCAAGCAAGTTCCAGGAAGCATGAAGAACATCAATTCCATGAGTTCTCTGGAATTGCATAGAGCATTGCAATTGTGGCTGTTCACTTCTCAGAAATTTTCCTGAGGGCTGATTGTGTATTGTGACGAGCTGGTTTAGTTTTATATAACCCATGTTACCATTCTCATTATCATATTGCCCTATGATGCTTATCATCTTGCTGTTATTGATGTATTTCCTATGACTCATAGCCATGTTAATATGCTGATGAGCTGGATTTTATTTTATGTTAAAGTGGGCTCAGAATTCTGTCTACTAATTGTGAAACCTTGGATCGGCAAAGAGCATAATATTTTTTATGTTTAGGCCTTGTTTGGCATGAACCTAAAAATGGGCAAAAAAATATCTTAATAATATTTTAAATTTATTATAAATTTTAATAACTTTATTTCACATCTAACACAAATTCCAACCTTAAAAATCAATTTTATTTCACATCCAACACAAATTCCAATCTTAAAATCAACTTTATTTCACATCCTACACACATCCTAATATTAAAATAAATTTCTTTCCCATCAATTCTATAAAATAAATTATTTTCTCTTTTCTTATCCAAATTCATCCTCCAACCAAACAAGCCCTTAGTCTCCACCTAGATACCAAGGGTAACTGACATGTAACCTCAAATAACATTAACATTTGTCAAAACTATATTTTTATTTTTTTAATAGTGAAAAATCTATCATTGCTCATATTTCACCAAATGCCAAAAATGCAAGTGCGGTATCTGAGCATATAAGTGTAGTATCAATTTGTATACATAATATGACTTAAGTGTAGTATTTGAGGTCATAATGTTAATTAGTAGAATTAGACTAACATAGAGAACCAAGGACACAAGCTATTGAAAAAATAGTCATATCACAATAGATATTTAATGAAATAATCTAGTGGAGGTAAGAATAAAAATATAAACAATGACATAACAATAACATGTTATGCTAGAGTAACATGGCAATGAAAAGAGTAATATGGGTTACATAAAACAAAATTCAGTTCATCAGCATGTTAACATAGCTATGGATCATAGGAAATACATCAATAATAGCAAGATGATAAGCATCATAGGCCAATATGGTAATGAGAATGGTAACATGGGTTGCATGAAATAAATTCAGCTCATCACAATGCACAATCAACCCTCAGGATACAAACTATTGCTTAGCTGTAGTAGTTCTCAGCATTAAATGGGAGTTCTCAGCAAAATTCAGCAATAAATAGAGGACCAACCACACAAGCAATTTCAAAGACAGTCAAATCACAATGAATATATAATTGAATAATGTAGTGGAGATAAGAATAAAAATATAATTAATGGAAGGATAATAACATGGCATGCATTATGGAGTAACATGAACATGGAAGGAGTAACATGGGTTATATAAAATCAAATTCAGCTCATCAACATGTCAACATGGCTATAAATCATAGAAAATACATCAATAACAGCAAGATGATAAGCATCATACGGCAATATGATAATGAGAATGGTATTGGGCTCAGAAATATGTATATCAATTACGGTATCTTGGATCGGCAAAAAGCATAATATTTTTATGTTTACCTCTCCACCTGGATACCAAAGGTAACTGACATGTAAAATGAAATCACATTAAGATTTATCAGAGCTACATTTTTTTTTATAGTGAAAAATCCATCATTGCTCACATTTCAGAAGAGCCACAAGTGCAAGTGTAATACCTAAGCATATAAGTGTAGTATATATTTATATACAAACTATTGCTTAGCTGTAGTAGAACATCAGTATTAAATAGGAGTTGAGAAAAGGTAGAGGCACAAGTAAGATGAACCATAAAATTCAGCAATAAATAGAGGACCAAGCACACAAGCAATTTCAAAAACAGCCAAATAACGATGAATATTTAATGGAATAATATAGTGGAGATAAGAATAAAAATATAAATAATGGAAGGATAATAACATGGCATGCATTATGGAGTAACATAAACATGGAAGGAGTAACACGAGTTATATAAAACCAAATTCAGCTCATCAGCATGTTAACATGGCTATGGGTCATAAGAAATACATCAACAACAGCAAGATGATAAGCATCATAGGGCAATATGATAATGAGAATGGTAACATGGGTTATATAAAATAAAATCAGCTCATCACAATGCACAATCAGCCCTCAGCAAAATTTCTGAGAAGTGAACAACCACAATTATGATAATGAGAATGGTAACATGGGTTATATAAAATAAAACCAGCTCATCACAATGCACAATCTGCCCTCAAAAAAATTTCTGATAAGTGAACAGCCACAATTGCAATTCTCTATGTAATTCCAGAGAACTCATGCATCAAAGATTATATTTATCCAAATTGGTCCAAACAAAAAGTAGTTTCCATCAGAGGATTCACGTAGGAAATCAAAAAAACAGTGGTAATATCGCAAATCAACTAGGAATGATGAAGATGAACACCACAGAAGCAAGAGAGAATAGAGAAAGCAAAAGCATAGTTCAAGCTATAATCAACTATGAACACCGTAGAACTCAGATTTGGGATTAGGGCAGACGAGATCCACCGAGTCAAAGGAGGGAACAGATAAAAGTGACAGATCTAGAATTAGGGAAGACGGAGTCCATTGCGTCAAAGAAGGGAACAACATTTACCTGATCCCACCGCAGGGAAAACCAGCAGAACTTACCGTCACCAAATCAGAAGCTCGCCGCTGCCGGAGAGGCACTCTGCCGGCTTGCGATTCAGAGCGGAAGACCGCGCGTGAAGTGGCGCCATCATTCGGCAAGAAAACGCAGAGAACTTTCCACCAACCACTCGCGAAGGCTTCGCGCGCGAGAGACACTGCGTGCTCCGCCATCTCCGCCCTTACCCCAGCATCGCGGATGGGGCAGCTAACCCCGGGGGTAGGCGGGTTAAGGGGATCTCGTTGGGTTTGTTAACCCAGGGGTAACAAAACGCGTTTTTAAGCTTTTGGTGGGTTAACTGGGTTAACTTAAGTTAACCCAGCTAACCCATCCTATCCAAACAACCCCTTAAGGCTTTTTGGTACTTTAGCAAGTTCCTTTTCTACTGGGCTAGAAAAACACTATGGTGAGTCCTATAGTTGAACTATTACACCTATAGTTTTGTTGCCATTTGAATTAGTTGTTTCTCTGTTCTAGATGATTAGCCTCTCAACATAACCTTCTGTTGGGGTTATACCCTCCTGTGGAGGATGAGCTGACCTCGGGACTGAGTCTCACAATGAGAGACATCTGACTGGTATGTTTTCCCTTGAATGAGGATATCTTCATGAACAAAGTCCTTCCTCAGGGAAGGTGGTCCTTGGGGTGGAGTATGACTCGAATGAAGAGAAGTTCAACATTGTGAAGGCATTTCTCCATCGATGTGAAGGAATTCCTCAATCTTAGGGTAGGTGTTCTTTGAAGAAGGGATTCTCTATGAAGGCACTCATTTGTGGACAAAAAGTTGGTCGTTTGGAGAATTTTTGAGAATAGATCCCTCTAAAATTGAGTGAATATTACTTGCAACACAATGAGTCAATTTTGCTATATCTAGGTTTCAACTCCCTAATTGTTATCTATAAATAGAACATTTGGGCATTATGCCAAGTGATCGACAGTTGATAATAACATCCACTGTCAGCATCGGTAGTCCAGTAAGTCTAGAAGTGGTCCAAAGCATCTGAACAACATTCATACCCAGAAGCCTTCTTGTGATTAAAATGATGAAGAGAAATAGCAAGGAGAGTCCTCCACAGAGATTGTGTCTTTCCTTTTTGTATCCACCTATCTGTAGGTAAAGAAGTTTGGTTGTAATCATTTGGAGAGTCTATGAGAACAAAAATAAAGTCATTGTACCATGTTTAGTGGAAACTTAACTAAAATTTGGCATTCATGTGTTCAAGTTTCCCATGTTATATTTGTGCTCCTTTGTGTTTCTAGTTGTTTTTGTCTTTTTTGTTAAGTCCAATGGGAGGCTTGTGCCTTTGCTCACTCAGAAGACGTCCACTAGCGAGTGGTACTAGAGCGTACCAAGTTGGGTTATTCTAGAAGGTGATGATGGAATTGACGAATAGTAGAATGGTCAGCTCCAACGGCAATAACTAGAACTTCTCGAAGCATCGGGATGGTGGATTTCCTTCTATGCAAGTTCCTTTATGTAATTTGATCGGGTAACTTTAAGAAGCCCGAGAAGTTGAGGGAGTGCGAGCGGGAATAGCTTGATCTTAAGCCACTTATTACATCAGAGAGTGGTTGGATGGTAACATGCTTTGAATGAAAACTTCTTCTTATTCTTTGTAGAATGAAAACAATTTGGAACAAGACTTCCTTGATATAAAAGCTTGTTAATTTGAGCTATTGATAAGGTGTTTGTTTCATCACCGAGCACCGCCGGGAAGTACAAAGCATCATTAACCAACTCTCCTTTATAAGATGTTTCTCGATGACAAGTTGCAGGCTCTACTTCTATAAAGCTAACTATTAGAAAGCTTGGATACTCTTGTTGTATCCCTTAGCAATTCAGCAACTGATGGCACGATCACAATGAACCTCATTAAAATGAGTCTTCTGATTGAGGAAACTAGGAGAAAGTTAGTAGACGTATTGGGCTCAGAGGTTTGGGTATCCAAGAAAGGAGAATAGATTAACTGAGGGAAGTCCTCAATGATTAATGACGAAAAAGTGCTATTAATGTGGTAAACCGGTTCATTTGAAAAGGGGCTGCTAGAAGATGAAGCGAGATCAAAAGATAAGAGATGAGAAACCCTTTTTTTTTTAAGGTACATCTGTAGCAGTAGAGGATAAGTACCTCATTCTTTTTGCATGTGGTGAAGAAGAAGTGTGCCTAGCTTGCCAACACTTGCTACGGGTTATTGACTCCAGGACGTCACACCATGTAGTCGTGATGAAGGAGTTGTTCTCATCATTCATCTTGGAGACTTCAACGAAGATGCTCGATGATGGGGTACCAAAAACAGTTAGTGCTAGGGACATGAAGATAAAACTAGCTTGGGATGCAAGCTAAGGTTGAGAGACTTGGGGCATGTGCTAGATTGGTTGAACTTGATCTCAATTAGATTGCTCAACGACAAGGGCTACATTAGCACCTTTAGTAAAGGCTGTGAAAGCTTGTCAAAGAGTCACTTGTCATAGCTAGCAGAATCAAGTGTTGTTCCATCTATAAGAGGATGCCCATGGTGTGCAAATTCTTGATAGGGTGGAGAGAGAAGAACTCACAAAAGTTGTGTGGCATAAGAGGCTAGGTCACATTGGTGAGAGCACCCTGAAAATTTTGGTGAAGAACCTTGTGTCATCTTTGAAGTGTAGCTTTAAAAAAGTGTGTAATATCTTGTAGGAAACTAGAAAAAAGCTCTATTCATGAAATTGTCATCTTGTTGGAAAGTTCACATCCCATTGAAAGATTTTATTTAAATATTTGTGAAGTGGGAAGTAGATTGCTTTGCGAAGCCATCTATTTTATTACCTTCATAGAAACTTTGCCGGAAGGCTACCTAGGATTATCCCTTGAAGTCATGAAACCATGTGCTTGAAACCTTCAAAGAATTTCATGCTATGCTCAGGCGAGAGACATGGAGGCTTTTTAAGTGCATCCTAATTGATAATAGAGGTGAGTTTTGAGGATCTTTGCTCAAGTACTACATAAGTCACGAAATCCATCACAAAACCAAAGTCATCTCCTCAGAATGGCATTCCCGAGAGGATGACCTGCATATTGTGGAGTAGATTTGATGCCTATTGCTGCATTTGAAGCTATTGAAGTTATTTTGAATATAGTTAATGATGGCAGTCATGATGTATCACCAAGCATTCCTCTAATGACTATCCCGAGGAAGGTTTAGAGAGGAAAGGAGATTTCTTTTAGACATTTGAGGGCGTTTAGTTGTCAGGCATTGGCAAAGATCGACACGAAGGTAAATGAGTGCTTCTTCTTGGCTACTTATGGAAAGAGTTTGTATACAGGTTGTAGGACTCGAAAGGCAACAACAAGATCATGAAGTGCCAAGATGTTTGCTTTGAGGATCAGATCTTTGCTGACATGAAGGAGCACACTTCCTCTTTGTTTATAGTTGAAGAAGAAGAAGAAGAAGATGTAGCTCCAGCTGGTCAAGCTGATAAGGGAGATGAAGATGTAGCTAAGTACAAATTTTAGGGTCCCATCCGATTATAAAAACAAGGTAGACACGAGGATGACATGGAAGTTTTCAAGAAGTAGTCTTCTTAAAGGCTCCCAGTCGAAGCCATGAGAAGGTTTTTGAGGTAGAGCCATTGTTCAACAAGACTATCATGTGGTGTTGACCGATGTAGGCGAACCTGAATGCATCGAGGAAGCATTTATGGACAAAGATAATGACCAATTTGGAAGCTATGCAAGATGACATAGTATCCTTATGTATGAACCACACCTATGACTTGGGTGAGTTACGTAATTGGAGAAAGCTCTTAAGAACAAATGGGTCTCATGCTATAGACAAAAAATTCATGACCAAGGTTTAAAGTAATGCCAATCATGAAAAGCTTTTGATCAAGTAATACTCGATCTAATCTCAACCTTACAGTAGGTTGAGTAGTAGATGCAATAACAACATTCTTTTTTGGGGAGTGGAGAGAAGAGATATACATTGCACAACCCAAAGCCTTTGAAAGCAAATGAAAAGAGCACTATGTTTGCCATCTGAGAAAGAGCTTGTATGGACTGAAGCAAGCTCCACGACAATAGTATAAGGATTTCAATGTGTTCATAATTTAGTAAAAGTATAGGAGAGCTGCCTTATACCTTTGTGTTTATGTCGAATACACTGATGGGGAAGATTGCTTTATTGGAGTAAATGATGATTGTTGGGAAAGATATTGAAAAATCAAGTTATTAAAGGCTAAGGCTGCATTTTGGAAATTTTTTTGATGGAAAAAAATATTTTTTCATACAGCTGAAAGCTAAAATTTGTGTTTGACAAAATAACTTTTGAAGACATTTCAACTTTTAAGTAGCTAAAAAAATAGTTTTTTGAAAAAAAGCTTCTGCTATAATTGAGAACAAAAATATCTAAAAAATAATTGAATTTAGTAATCATGTTGTAATTATTCGTCATATAATAAATATATAATATCAATAACATAATTATTATAAGATATATAATTACGTTATATTATAATATATAAGTAAAATTACATAATTATATATTATGATAATTTATTTTAAAATAATATGTATAAAATTTTAAACTACCATAATTATGTTATAATATAATTAATAATATGTTTTAAAGTATAATTTATTTATTAATAATATATATATTTGTGTATTAATAATATAAAGTTGATTTATAGCTTATATAATTTAAATTGTTATATAAAATTACTGCAACAAATACATATTTTTAAAATTTATAAAATACAAATATAATTAGTATATTTAATAATAATATATATATTGTGATATTTATTATATAAAAAATAATATGCATAATAAAATATTAAATTATATATATTATTTTCACATTTATAATAAAATATATGTAATGATGATAATCTTATTTATATGTTTAATTTGAGCAAAATATAGATTTTTTTTTACAGCACAGTCAATTTTCTCAAATAATTCAGCTTTTAACATCAACTTTTAACAGTAGTTTGTCAAACAAATAAAACAACTTTATTGAACAATACTTTTTAATATAATTATATAATACAATACTTTTTCATACAATATAATAATACTAAATAAAGCTAAGCTCAATCAAAATTTTGACATGATGGACTTGGGTTTGATGAAGTAATCAAAGATGAAGACAAGGAGAGACAGGAAGATAAGCATGGTTGTCACAAGAGACCTATGCGGGAGGAAGAAATGAATACAGTACTCTATTCTTTAGCATTAGGAAGCTTGATGTTCACAATGACGTGCATCAAGACCTAATATAGCTCACATGGTCATAGTCTTTAGTTGACACCTGTCAAATCTAAGAAAGGGGAATTGTGTAGTGATAAAGTAGATCTTGTGTTGCTTCATTGTACATCCAAGATGGGATTGTGTTTCAAAACAAATTAGCTTGAAGTGGAAGTCTTCACCAATGCACATGTGGCTCGAGACATTGGCTCATTGATGTCTATGTTCGGATATCTCGTGACTTTTGTAAAAGAGCCGTCTCATGGCAATTTGGGTTGCAGAAGTGCATGGTGCCATCGACACAAGCTTAATATATAATGGTTGCAGAAGGGTGCAAGGAGCTTTTATAGATGAAGAAGCTCCTCAAAAAACTTGGACACAAATAAGATTCCTACATCTTGCATTCTAACAAGAAGGATATCATCCATCTTGCAAAGAATTTGAGTTTTCACTCAAAGTTGAAGCACATAGAGATTCAACATCACGGGGTACATAAAGTGCTTAATGAGAGGACCTTGAAGCTACAAAAGATCTATACTGACAACAATGAGTTAGATATGATTGCAAAGACAACAACAAAAATCAAGCACAAAGTTTGGAGGTGAACTTTTGTTTTAATCCTCCAAAGAATCTTTTGGGGAAAAAAATGGAGCCCTTTTAATCCCAATGTGTTTGTGGAAGCTTGTTGCCTGGCATTTGGAATCCCAATATTAAACTTGTTCTCTTTCATGTTTTCTCTATTGTTTCTATATTCTTAAGCTCTCATTTGATTGAAGGATTATTTTTGGGTTAAAGAGAGAAAATATAGTAAATTATGTGTATGATGCAAATAAAGTTATATTAATTTTGAGATTTGTTTAAGATGTGAAATAAAATTGAATTTTAATGCTAAGATTTGCATAAGATATGAAATAAAGTTAATTTTTATATTGGAATTTGTGTAGACTGTAGATGTGGAATAAGAATTTTTTAAAAATTATGGGCTAATTTGGGACTTAAACCAAACTAGGCTTAAAAGTCCATTAGAAGGTTTCGGCCATAGCTCTTCCTAAAGACTGCCCACCAGTACTTTCATAATTATTAACTGAGAGATTGCATCAAAATGATAGAGGGAACTGTTTGGTATATAGAAATTGGTGTTGATATGAGGGTGAAGTCTTTAAATAAGATCTTCCTATCTGGAGTTAGCTTTTATTTCAATGCTTTGACTGATAACCTGACTAGCTTTGACTCTTCATGCTTTTTTGAGATTTGATCAGTCTTGGAGATTATGATCAAGAAATAGTCCAGTTCACAAATAAGGAAAAATGACAACTGAACACCGTAGCATTTAAAATTCATCTTATTTAGAAGTCAGTGATGATAGGTTCTTCCTTCTTTCCATCATATTCCGTTTGTGACATTCTCTAGATAACTAAATTCATGTTGTTCCATGCAGATACTTGGTTTCTTTTCTGCTGGTGTAGTTCTGAATCAGTTGGGACTTTTCAGAAATCTTGTGGATGTTAAAGTTCTGTCCGAGTGGGGCATTCTTTTCCTGGTATGCTGCAGTATTAATTCCTTGAAATATGCTGCCTATGTTAGAAGGCATGCTTACGATCCTGAAGTATAAATTTGTGTTACACATTCAAAATTTTGTGACTCATTATATCTTTGTTTTGTGACATTCTGTTACCTATATTTACTTTTGCATTGGTGAAATATTGAACTTTACATTTCATGCTTGTCATGATTCATGCTTTTGATTTCAGCAATTAGTTGTACTTCAAAAATTTAGATAAGGCGAACTGAAATAGAAGGTTCTGCTTCAATTCACTGCAATTTCCAAACAGTGAAATGTCTATTATTGCCATTTTCTTTGCTTTTAATTTGAGAGGTGTTTCCTGGTCGAGTTCATAGTGTAAAACTGATGAGAGTAACAGTTCTATCTGATCAGTATTTGTGCCCAAAATGGATATTTATCTAGAGTAATCTTTTGAGATCTGTTGAAAAAGCTGAGTTAAAAATGTAGTAAAATAGAACTGCTATAACATACTGTAGTCAAGCTTGCATGATATCCTATAATGGAGAATTCCCACCTTAAAACCTGAGGTAGAATTCTGTAAGTGAAGGTAAGCGTGCATTTTTACTCAAATTCCTTGGCCTAGGTTTGAGGGATCCACAAAAAATTGGAGTTGGATCTTTTTTATTTTCAGCTGCAAATATTCAGATACTGTATTTGATAATATGTAAATTAACATATACATATTGTTTTCTCACTGCAGCTTTTTGAGATGGGGTTAGAGCTTTCATTTGCACGTTTAAGAGCTTTAGCAAAGTATGCCTTTGGCATTGGATTGACTCAGGTATGTTGTTCAGGATTTTGTTTCTTACTGCACTGTTCATTCTCACTGGAATTATTGTTTATCTAACTTATTCCATAACACTAATTTATTAAAGTGTTCCAAAACACTAATTTGGACATAATACTTGTATATGTTTGTGTTGCAAAGCATTTGTATTTTACAAATTATTTTCTATTTGCTAAGTTCAACTCAAGAATATAACCAAATCTTTTATCGTCATCTTTCATATATAGCTATGAACGTTCTGTTGAATGATGGTTGTTTTTGTTTTCTCATGCCTTTTGAAGGTTGTCATCATTTTCTATTTGCTAAGTTGTTCAACTCAAGAATATAACCAAATCTTTTGTCATCTTTCTTCATATATACCTATAAACATTCTGTTGAATGATGGTTATTTTTGTTCTCATGCCTTTTGAAGGTTGTCTTATCTACACTTGCTTTTACTGCATTTGAACTTCCTCCAAATGGGGCTATTGGAACTAAAGTTTTGGAATTCCTTTTCCACTCTAGACCTGATTTGGTAAGCTTGCTGACTTGAGCTTCAAAAGCACATTATTAATCTGGTGCATTTCACAATTTTTCTTGTCATATACTAGTTATCTTGAATGTTTCATGTCTATTCAACTTGTTAACGTTGAGCTTTGAGAGCACACCTTTTTATTGATTATGGTGCTTGTGTCATTTTTTCTAGTTTATGAACTTCAACTCATAATTGCGAATGTTTCAACAAACTATTATGAAGTTGCTGTCTTGTGCTATACCGTCTGACTTTGGCCTTTTGATTTCAATGGAAAATCTACAGTAGGCTAGATTTAAGTGTGATATTTTTCTTTATTGCTTTTGAGGACTTAATTATATCTTGGTACTTTTATCTAGTGTATATTGATGGTTGACTGTTTAAATTGATGATGACGCTTCACAAACACACTGACATATTTGGTCAAGGACAATCCGTGTAATTTCTTCTCAAATGTAGAGTTCATGTCATTTGGAGCTTAATCAGTGGATATTTTGTTATATAGGTCAACATCAGAAGTGTTGATGAAGCCATAGTTATTGGCGCTGCTCTTTCTTTATCGTCATCGGCTTTTGTGCTACAGGTATTCATCTTTATAAACTAGACATATTATTTATGTAAAGAGTATCATTGTGCTTTTTCAAGTGTTCTGCAAGATTGATGGATCAACTGTTAGCTTATCTCATGCTTCACAATGTATGCCATTACCTTATTTGTGAAATATTAGCAATGAAAAGTCATGATTTTTGTAATCTGGTGAGGACACTACGATCGACCGTCGATTCATTCCTGATAGGGTTTATCGCCAACGGCCGAGATCTAATCACATTGCTTCGATATAGATTGATTGATGGTCAGGACAAATTTGACAAGACGGATGCTACGGATTGTTGACTGTGTTGAGGATGATGGATCATAATTTGACTAATTGATAAATAATCTCTTTATTTGTTGATTTGATTCAAGAATATTCTAATTTTGAATGATTTTATTTTCAATTATTTTATTTACTACTTTGTGAGTCTTATTAGGTATGATGTTAGTATTTTCTTCTCGTGTAAGGAAATTATATCATTGTGTATTTTTTGCTTTATCATGTTAGTTGTATGGAGGTTTATATAAATGTCTCCCTATTATTGTATTTCTCTTAATGCTGAATAAAATAATTTTTGCCTTTTTCTTTAGAATTGTCTAATTCTAAAATGAATCGATATCTTGGACAGGGAAGGGCTTGTGCCTTGGGTGAAAATCCTTAAACTTCATCCATTCGCTCAAGATCATCTCTTCCGGATCGAATCCTCCCTCCCTTCTCTTAATGCCCGCTTAGCACTCATTCTATTCCACATCTGTTTCAGTGTATCACATTTGCATCGTTTGCCTTCACAGCAAAGCATCCGGCCATTGACTTGCCTCCGCTGCAAAAATCACTTAACTTGTGACGCGTGCTGCCTCCAGGTTTCATCATACCCCATCCGTGTCACCACCTACCGTTCAACCGACTTCCATGTTGGAACCAAGGTTGCAACCAAGCTATTGGCTTGCTCTGATAGTGGCATTTTTGCCCCATGACTACACATGGAACACCACCAGGTCGTGCCTTTGTCGGCATCATGATGACTGGCTAGAACCTTCCAATGAGCACAATGGATTCTGCTGCGGCCCTCGCTCGAGATGTTCGCTGAACTCGCTCTTGCTGCATGCGTCGCACGCATCGCATGAGCACGAACCCATGAGTCGTTAATTCCAGGCACGTTCGCATGGCTGCACAAGCTGATCGCGAGCTGCCCGCAAGTCCACTATGCCAAGTCAACGTCCTGCGAGCCCACGTCGCCGATTCCAACCCAGCTTGTGGGGCTTCCATGATGTCTCCTACCTTCAGTCCTACTTTTGCAAATTATAAATTGGTACTCAAGTTCTTTGGCTTAAGTATGAATTTCAGTAAATCTTTAACTTGGTTAATCAAATAATATGGATTTTTCTACTCACTCGAGATTTACTCGAATTTGCTTCACCTGTGCGATCTTCATTATTGAGTGCAATTAATTGTTGTTGGTTAAATATTGTGAGAACTTGTAATCCTATTGCCTTATTTCTTATTTATTAAAAACCAAATTGAATTAGTAAGTTTTTAATTACTTTCCATCCTATTTACTTAAAATTTTGAAAGAATTAGTTTTTGCGGGTTTAATTAATTTCTTGATGTCACAAAATTGAATCCACAAATTTTCACATTAATTTGTGATTAGTCAGCAACATAAAGTTGCTAATTTCTTCATCTATCTCCCATCAAATTTGGCATTAGAGTAATAGGTCGGGTTAGTGCATATTCACATCTACATTATTTAGATCATATTTATTTTTCTGTATTGCATGCCTACCTGATATGGTTTCAAATTTTTTATTTTTGACTCCAAACAAACTAGTAGTATGGATCTAGAGCTCCAAAGAGCATTAGCTGACATTATGGCTAAATTAGACCGTATAGATTGTAGGATAAACTAACTTGAGGGTTAGAATAATCTGGAAAGCGGAGCCGAAGTTAAACAACTTATGCAAAATTACAGACTCAGAAAATTGAGCATAATCCTATGGGTTATCAAACTCAAGAGACACGCAAGCTAGAAGAAAATAACTGGCGTAGTATAAAAGTAGAGGCACTTATCTTTGACGGTTGACTTAACCTAAAGGTTTATTTAGACTAGGAAGATGACATGGATCATAATTATAAATGGTATGATATGTTTGAAAATTGAAAGGTTAAATTTGTAAAGGTGAAACTCATTACATAAGCCAAGTTCTACAAAAATAATATTGTGCAAGTCTTCCAACATGGTCTACAAGAACTAATTGGACGATGGGATGAGCTTAAAGTGAAACTTAGAGAGAGATATGTCTCTATCTCATACTAGTATCACTTATTAGATTAATGGCAGCTGCTGACTCAAGGCAATGAGACTGTCACTAAATACATCGTGAAACTCAGTGAATTTCTTATGCGATGTGATGTTCATGAGGACCTGAAAGTCATATTTTCTAGATTTTGATCTGGACTTTGTGACACAACACGAGATTATCGTAAGATGTTTACTTTTGAGCAAGCTTATCAAATTGCCTAAGATCTCGAGAGGTATCAAAGAACAATTATATTTTGTAAAGTTGATCCATGTTCGATTGCAACTCCTACAAAGTTTATACCTATGAGAGTGAAGCCAGCTGATGGCTCACAAACCACTAGCCACCTTCTTGTCATAGATAAAGGCAAGATAGTCACTGGGGAAGCCTCTCATAATGGTGGTAATCAATCCATACATTGTTTCGAGTATCAAGGAATCATACGCATGACCTTTGAATGTCCTATGAGGACTATGATCAAGAGTGGGACTACGATTCTCTAGCCTATGAGGATGACCAGCCTACTTATGTGGCTGATGAAGCACTTGTTGACAGGTTCGAGGATCTCGTAGATGAGACAACAAGATACATTGGATTTATTGATGAGTCTGAATCTCATTGTGATCCTAGAATCAGGATTGTCAGGTACATCCTAATCCAGCCCAAACCCAAAGAGAGTGATGATTGACGAAACTTCTATCTTTCATACCTACATAAAAATTAACAAAAATGTGTAAGATTATTGTTGATAGCGAAAGTTGCATGAATGTGATCGCCGTTACTACTGTATTCAAGGTTGATTAACTTCCGAGATTAACCGTAATTCATATAAGGTATCCTAGATTAATGTCTTCTTTGTAGAACTTACATAGCAATGTTAGGTCTCGATTTAATTCAATTCTGTGTGATTTTTTACCAATGGAGGTTGGTAACATCATCTTGTGGTAAGCCTTGGTTGTATGATTTGGATGTCATTCTTCAAGGATGATCTAATTCTTGTGTGTTCATTTATAATAGTGACAAGATTGTGATAGGTTCTCTTAAGGCCATTAGTAAGAAAAAAATTTCAAGCAAGAAAGACGCCTTAAAAAAGAAAAACCTTCACTTAATTAGTGTGCGAGAGTTCAAAAGGGAAGTGGATGAGATTGTTGAACCTCTTAATTTTGATGATTACAATTAATTTAGTATTATGGACTAATCATCTTATTTAGTGTGTTATCAGGTTATGTATTTTATAATTGAGGTGAATGTCTAAATTTTTATTTCTCTTTTTTAGGACATAATTGTAAGCATGCATATTTTTGCCAAGGATTTAACTTGTACTCAATCTTAGCTAGCCTAAGGTCTATCTATTCTTTGATAATCTCTGTTGTGAAACTCAACTCTGCAGCTACAGTAAAAACCGATTGTTTTTAGAAATCAACCGGATTTCTCTGAACTGGCCCAAACAGAGCAGTCCAGCTAACCGTTTGACCCATTCAAATCTCCAAAATCTGTGAATATCTTATTTCCACTACTTTGTTCTTAGCAGCCCATTTTAGAAATTTATTTTAATTTGAACATTCATCAAAAATTATTTCTTTACTCCTTGTTCATTCTAAAATAGAAACATATTTACCTTTCCATTCCATTTGTTCTTTCTTGCAATCCTTAAGTTTTGTGCTGAACATATTGTCCACCTAAGCTCTCTAAAATGTCAAAACTCATTCTAGGTGGCACTCTCTCATTGTTTCAGCTCTTGGGTGAAAGTTTGAGTATTTTAGCCTTCTTTTAGTTATTTAAATATTATTTTTCCTTGCTGAAAATACTTCAACATGTTTCATCATAGGAAATGGGCAAACCTATTTTTTATGCTTATTCACTTTAGCCATTTTCCCAGGTTTCATTTTAAAAGCCTTTCCCTTTATTTCAAGTATGGTTGAACATGACATTTATCTTTAAACTCAACTGAACTCAATTTGCCTCCAACGTTCCAATGGACACATCCTCACCCAGAAATGTCCGAAATGCCCTTTGCTTGCTGCTTTCACATTGGTCCACTTGTGACACATGTCAAATTAGTTGTCTCACATTGGCTAATTCAAATCAAGGGCAAATGTTTCATGTTTCATGCTTGCCACCTGCTGTAGGAGAATAAAAACACACATTTTCTGCTGTTAAAAAAAACTTCTTTCTGCTCAAATTTTTCAAAGCTCTCCTTCAAGCTTCTACTTGCAAACAAACCTCTTCAAGGAGAAACGAAAGGAAGAAAGAGTGTTGTGCTTTTCATTGTTCTGAAGCCAAGAGTAGTAATCCTCATTGTTCACATTTCCTCTTGGCTTTTCGGTTTTACAGTAGTCTGAAGTTTTCCGAAATCTGAACCTTCACTGGTTGTTTTTGCTGCACAATAGAAGCGATTGTGTAGCTAACAATTTCATTTCTTAAAGCCTGTTTTTTCTTGAATATTTTTGGGAAGTTTGTTTTTGCTTAACCGTTATACTTTCTCTTTTTCTTTTACCCCAAAATTACATAATTTAATCTTGGACTTCTACGAGTTTTACTTTTGGCAAGTTGCTGCATATATAGTGCTCTTCACTGTAATTTACTCTTTGTGCTTAAGTTGTAATTGAGCTAGCAAGGCTAGCAAAGCCTTGTACTTTTCTCTATTTTCTCCTGAGTTTAGTTTGTAGGTTCGCTCGGCTTTGGTTCTTACAAAAAGCCGTGGTGTATAGGTTTTCTTGGCTTTGGTTCCTGTAAAAAGTCATAGGATTGTATCGGGTTTATTCGGCTTTGGTTCCCAAAAAAGCCGGGGAGATTTAGTGAAAATTCTCATTTGAGGAGCGTGGGGAGTGGACTAGGCGGGAAGCCGAACCACTATAAATTCGTTGTGTTCTTTTCTCTTTTGCTCCTAAATTCTCTTGAACCAATTTAATATAACATATTTAAACTCAAATATTTTAAAGTTATAGGAAACTTGTAATATTTTCACTCAAAACAGATATATGATTAGTAAACTCTAAATTGATTATTTCTGGTCTCTTTTGGATTTATTTCTGCACTGCTCTGTGAATCTTGGTCAATTCTCAAAATTGACCGGATTGTTCGGGTAAGATTTTCTGCACTGCTCTGCGAACCTTGGTCAATTCTCAAAATCGATCGGATTGTTCGGGTAAAAATTTTTGCACAACTATTCTTTGTCCAGGCGATCTCAGAACTCAGTATACTTGATCAATCTGAAAACTTAAGTATACTACTTCTTATTCCTCTCAATTCTGAATTAAAATTAATCAATTGAACTTTTTTTTTTAAATCCCAATTCACCCCCCTCTTAGGAAGTCTCTGGGCCAACAAAGACTTCCCTAATTGGGCTGTTGCTTTTAAGTAAGTGAAGGAAAGTGATTCAGTTGAATCTCCACTC
>KZ452015.1:1088202-1098903 GCA_002786265.1 Apostasia shenzhenica
TGAGTTACTGGATTTTGCCCATGTACAAAGAGGAAGAGGGAGACCAAAGAAGACATGGCAAGAAACTATAAGGAGTGATCTTAGTTACTTAAACTTAGATAAGAATTTGGTAACTGATAGAGCGCAATGGAAACAAAGGATTCATGTAGCCGACCCCACCTAGTGGGATTAAGGCTTGGTTGTTGTTGTTGTTGTTGTTGTTGTTGCCCTCAATGCGAGATATAAAGCACACAATTGATCTTGTACTTGGGCAATCGTTGTCGAATCTTCTGCACTATTACTTGAATTCCACTGAACATATGGAGCTAAAATGACAGGTAGATGACTTACTCTAAAAGAAATTTATTTGAGACCTTAGCCTTTGCAATGTTCCCGTTCTTTTAACATTGAAGAAAGACGGATTGTGGAGGATAGTCGCGCAATTAATAAAATCACAGTCAAATATCGCTTTTTCATTCTCCATCTTAATGATATACTTAATATGATGGTTGAAGCCACTATCTTCTCAAAGATCAATCTTAGAGTGACTATCATCAAGTTTGAATTCATCCCAAGGATGAATAGAAGACAACTTTTAAAATGAAAGATGGTCTATATGAGTGGTTGGTGATGCTCTTTAGGTTATCCAATGCTCCTAGCATTTTCATAAGGTAATGACCCAAGTCTTGTGTCTATTTATTGACATCTTTGCCATGGTTTGTTTCGATGATATTCTAATTTATAGTATGACTAGGAAAGATCATGTTATACACCTATTTCAGACTTCTCAAGCTCGTAGAAAGGATAGTTTTTATGTGAATATAAAGAAGTGCATATTCATGACTGATCGAGTTGTCTTTTTGGGCTTTATAGTATTATCTGAGGGTGTATTTGCTAATTTTGAAAAGGTGTCATAGTCAGTTGGCCAGTCCCTCAAGGCATCTATGGTGTATGTAGCTTTCGTAGATTAACAATTTTTTATCATAGATTTATCTGTGGGTTTAGCATCATCGTGGTCTCGATCACTGTGTTTGGAAAGGGTCATTCGAATGGACGAAGGCTACTGCTAAAGCTTTTGAAAAAATAAAAGTTAGAATGACAGAAGCATTTGTCTTAAGATTTTCAAATTTTTCAATGGTCTTTGAGATCTCATGCGATGCATCAGGAGTTGGTATGGGGTGTACTATCCCAAGAGAACCACCATGTTGCTTTCTTTAGTGAGAAGCTAAACAAAGTTAAGTAATACTCAACCTACGATAAGAAATTCTATGTTGTAGTACAGGCTTTGAGATATTGACGACAATATCTTTTACCTCATGGGTTCATTTTGTTCTCTGATCACAAGGCCCAAAGATACCTAAGTTCACAGAAGTTAAATTCAAAGCATGCGAGATAGGTTGAGTTTTTGCAAGATTATACTTTTGTACTTAAACATAAAGCATGAGTTGAAAATAAAGTGGCAGACGCTTTGAGTTATCGAGTCTCATTGTTATCCTCTAAAAGTGTCGAGGTCATGGGGTTCGATAAGCTTATTGAATCTTATGGAGATTGTCCTAACTTTGAGAGTAGTGGCTTATAGCTTGATGATGACTACAACATTTGTTTGCCAAGCCTTCTTTAAATTTTATTTGCCGAGTTTTGTTCGTTAAGTTTCAAATAGATATAGGAGAATACGCATATGGTCCACATTTGAAGTCACTGAAATTATGATGAACAAGAATTTCTTATGCCAACCTCATCCAGAACTAGATTGCACAAAGCAAGTATTTTTATTCATCATGAGCTAAGTAAAAAGTTTAAGTATAAATCTATTTATGGTGGGTTATTCTCACTCTAATACTAAGGAAAGCATTGTGGAATTATACAATTCCACTTAGCAAAATTAAATGAGTAAATAAAATTAGGTTTGACAAATTAAAACCTAACAAACTCTAAAATAATAAAGTAAATAAACTAGAAAAAATTTATATCATTCATTGAGCGTCATGACAATTAATTTGATATGAGCCGTCAATCATCAAGATGTCCCCATGAAGTCTGCTTTAAGAACTTCATGTACATCAAGAAGAAGAAAGCGAGTAACGCAGTTCAAGAAATTAATATTGTTGCTCAGTACAGTGATGCATTTTCCAGTTTTCAAGCTTTGGAGGATTTACCATTGCATACATCAGAGCACGGAGCACATTTGGTTAGATGTAATCTACAATGGCCAAATTACCTTTTTTTTAATGATACAATTGTAACTCAATTTGATTTTACTGATTGACATATTAGCAGAGATACTGCGTTGGTATTGGTATGGAGGGATTGATAAAATTAAGAAGATTAAGGTGATGTATGATTGGTTTTCACTGGCAAGGCTGTGAAGGAAAAATCTTTTTTTTTTTTTGGTGAACTTTCATATTTCAATCTCCATTGGAATCTTAATTGCATTAAACCAAGTTATAAGAACTTGCTACAAATCAAATCCTCAAAATTTATCCAACCAAATAGTCCTTTAAAGGAGTCACCTTTATCCAATTTTCCTGGAGTATTTTGTCGTCAGATTGAATGGTGTTTCAGCCTTATAATCTGTACAATGTGGTACCAAGCGCAGTAGTTGTGGGAAGAAATTGCAAAGGTCCCATGTTATGTGCAGTCATGATTAACTTAGATTATTGAAAATTTGTCTTTGATTTTTTTTTTGTTATTTGATTTAGAGGTATTATATACTATTCCTAGGGGTGCCTAAAGCATTCCTAAGGGTGCCTTTATACGTAAAGTTATCATGGCACTTACCCCTTTTTTTTTTCTTTTTTCAGGATTTTTGTATCTTACTGCATTTTTACATGCTCATCCTTTCCTGAAATATTCTTTAGTTGGAATCCAATTGATTGAAGAAGCTAGATGTTTTCATGATTGTGATTGCATGTACTTGAAGAAAACCTGGACAACAATTTGTTAGTATCTCTAGAGTGCCCACTAGATTGTTATCACCAAATTCACCAAGCTCTACATCTAGCTTCTTGCAGAGAAAGGGGAGCTTCCAACAAGATTCGGTTCAGCAACCCTTGGAATTCTTCTCCTTCAGGTTATTATTGCTCTTAAAATCTACTTTTGTTGTTTTCAAAAAAAAAAAAAAATCTACTTTTCTTTGTTCAACTGAACATGCCAATTGTTATCGTTTAGCTTTGAGTAACTATATTGCAAGTGATTATTAGGCTAGATCATTTTTCTTTTTCCGAAATTCGAGATCATTTTTCAGATGTATAGTCTTGATTGAGTACTGTAGTTTATCTTGTAACTTATTCTAAATCTGTTAATGCACATTTTCAGGATATAGCTGTTGTCCCTCTTCTAGTCATACTTCCTATTCTGGAGAGTCAGGTAAGTAAAGAGGAATGAGAAAATGTGCATGTACTTTTGCATCAGATATTACATTGCTTAAGAATTAATAAAAAATTGTTCATAATCGTTTTTTTTTTTTATGTAATAGGCCAACTAATGCATATAGGATTTATTTTATTCTTTATTTGTCATTTCCATCCATAGTAAAAGCCTTGCTAATGGTCAGTTGGATATTGATTATTTAAATGAAATGCATGCGTGGTTGTGTAAGCTTTCAAACCGCAGTTGAAAATCTATCATGGTTTTGGACTGCGAATTTTGGAAAGGCCAGTTTTGGTGATACTATTTTTTTTGTTTATGATGGTACTATAATCCTAAATTATTTGCTTAAGTGACTGTTTTATGAATTGTAAACAATGTTTGAAGTTTTAATAAAGGGAAAACATCACATGCGATAAAGGAAATGGTGGCTAATGTATCTTTTACTGTTGAATAGTGTGTTTTTTTGAAAATAATTGCTCATTTATGTGAAATTGAAATAAAAAAATAAATTGAACAGGAAACTTGTAGATTTGTTGAGTGTTTTTTGACATAACTGTTATATTTTAGGTAATGAATTAGAAGAATTGATAATGGATTTATTTTCCAAACTACTTGATTTATAGAAACTACAACAAAATTGGGTAGGACTGATATTTCGGTTGCAAATACTCCCTAATGTATATAGGTTATGGCGATCGACAAACTCGGTAGCATAAAATTTGGTTATGAAATGTTTGTACAATCGAAATGATCAGTCGCTAATATTGCGATCAATTAGCGTTTGTACTGCAGTAGGACTCATACATTGTTGCGACCAATCGACCTTGATTAGTTGATCAATTGCAGCTACCTTTGTGACTTATTAACGATAATTTTGGTAACTAGCTAGGGGCCATCAAAAAGTTGCTAAATTTCTACAAAAATAAAACTTGTATAAAAACTCAATTTCATGCATACATCATCAAATATAACTATGATCAACAATAATTCCTATACACGTGAGCATATTAACTTTCATATACATAAAAGTACAATAAAATTCATTTCATATTTAGAAACTAATTCACAATCATCAATGCACATCAAACTATAATGAATAAATGGTGCAACCAATATGTACATATACAGCTTATAAATTAAATTAGATATAGAAAAATAGAGTAATCATCATCAGGATCATCACCACTAGTCTAAGAATCTAGTTTTAAAGGATCAATTGCACATCTCTTTCTTCTAAGTGAGTCATGATGAAAGAGGATGCATCAGAATCTGCTTAATTGTTAAGATGTAAACTAGTAAATCGCAAACTCACGATACAATTGTAGAAAGCAAAGGTGAGAATGTGTTGAATCCACAGGGATGGAGTTGAATAAACCAAGCACTAGTCTCCTTACGAAATTTTTGGTTAAGGAAATTAAAGATATAAAGAAAGCTTTGAACATTGATAGTCTTATTTTGTTTTGATGTAATTGAACTTTGATAGTTGACTAAAATAAGGGGAAAAAATTCCATAGCTAGAGCAATTATTTGAACTTTTTTTTGATATGGAAAACATAGGGATTATTTAATTCTGTAGTTGAGCAATTAAAGTCTTCAACAAAATCAACTTGTGCAGGATATTAGTTTATCACTTCTTTGCCCCTTGTCTTCTCTATGAATGTTGGCATGGCCTACTTATCTGCATTCTGCACCTTACATTTTATATTTATCAAAAAATGAATTTTATTGTAGAACCTTGTAAATGGAAGCATATGGCCAATGCTGGCAACAGAAAGCTTGAAAGCCTTAGGGGGGCTTGGTCTGCTGTCGCTTGGAGGGAAATATCTTCTCAGGCGTATCTTTGAAGTAACTGATTTATTCCAAATTTTTGCTTTTTTAAATATCTTAATTGGCACTAAGTAGTCAATTTTGGATATAGGTTGTTGCCGAGTCTAGAAGCTCTGAGGCTTTTGTTGCTCTTTGTCTGCTGACAGTTTCAGGGACTTCACTCCTGACACAGGCATTGGGTTTCAGTGACACAGTATGCAATTGTAATCTTTAAACTGTTACATATCGTATATGTTTATTGATTTGTTATTTCACATAGCTAGGAGCATTCTTAGCTGGAGCACTTCTTGCTGAAACAAATTTTAGGACACAAATTGAAGCTGACATTAGACCTTTCAGAGGTTTACTGCTTGGCTTGTTCTTTGTGACCACTGGAACGTCCATTGACATTCAGGTAGTGCTTTTCTATCCACGAGTGATACTGTTTTGCATGATAGATATGCATATAGTTTAATGGATATAGCAATTCCTTCGATAAGATTATTTCAAAAGTGAAAATAACATGGGTAATGTTTGGTTATTCTACTAGTCTCTTTGTTTTTTCTTTCACTGATGTCTTTCTTATATGGAGTCATCTGACTTTCTACTAAAGCTCAAGGGATTCATAGGTGTTATTTCAAGCTAATGAGATGAATGGAAATCTTTTGATAGATGTAATCTTGAACTAGGTGCTTTTCATTCTGGTCACATGTCCTAGAAAAAGGTAAAGGCATAATAATTAACAGTAGAGGAACACACTCCATTATATCCAGACTTTGTGACTTCATTGTTGAGCTATGGAATTTATGCAAAGAAAGTGTAGCCATGCACACACAAGTGTGGTGCTTCCACAGTGTTTGATTAGAGTTTTTGAAAGATATGCTAAGTTTTCCCATTTGTTACGGCTCGGTTAACTTGGCAGTTCCATTTTGCAGCTTTTGATCCGAGAATGGCCCAATGTGCTTTCCCTCTTAGCTGGTTTAGTAGTTATCAAGACCTTGATAATTACTACTATAGGCCCCCGAGTTGGGTTGACTTTACAAGAAAGTGTACGTATCGGGTTCCTCCTTTCCCAAGGAGGCGAATTTGGATTCGTGGTTTTCTCATTAGCAAACAGGTGAGATGATTACCAGTTATTTAGGACAGTCAAATGGTATCAGTTCAACTCATTAACATCTTCCAAGAATCTTATTCAGGCTTGGAGTGCTTCCTCTTGAATTGAACAAACTTCTTATTATCATTGTGGTACTGTCAATGGCATTAACCCCTTTACTCAATGAAATTGGAAGGAAGGCGGCTGAAGTTATTGATGAGAAGCTTCAAGTAAAAGAAGTATGCTACTTTGTATCTGTCTGTTATTAAGTGGAAGGTAGATTCACCTTTATACTGTGTTTGAAATAAGTGAACGGAACTGTGATCCTGCAAACCTATTGCCATTTGATTGAGAAGATTTTGAACGCCTTGCTCATTTTATAAATTTCAATTATTAGCATCCAAACAGGCCTTTCCATAATACTAACTTGAAATCATTGTTGGACATTGTTTTGGCAGACCGTGATGGAAACAATGAACTTTGAGGTATCTGAACCAGTTGTGATTCTTGGATTTGGACAGATGGGACAGGTATCTTTGCCTACCAATTATTCAACTTACAGGTTTTTACAGGTATACTCCAATTGTTTCAAACTGCATAATGCACAGGTTCTTGCCAACTTCTTATCCATGCCACTGGCTTCTGGGCTTGATGGTGCTAATATGGGATGGCCTTATATGGTTTTTGATCTCAATCCAGGGGTGGTGAAGGTATGAAGAATTGTATCCATTGAGCTTTTCTGTAGTCTTTATATTCTCGACTTTCAAGTTTTCAGTTCCTAACAAATCTCTATGATAACCTTTTTAACAGGCAGCTCGTAGATCGGGTTTTCCGATCCTGTATGGTGATGGATCCCGCCCAGCAGTTCTACAATCTGCTGGTATCACTTCTCCTAAAGCTGTCATGGTGCTGTACACTGGAAAATCAAGGACAATAGAGGCTGTCCAAAGAATTCGTCTAGCATTTCCTGCCGTATGTATATGTTCATGTTTCTTTCACCTTGTTGGTTATTAATGTGGTCATATTTTAATCAGACAAAAGGTGCTTGACTCTATTTGCAAAAAACCTTTATGGAGGTGAATATTAGCACACTATTGGTCATAGTATTAGCTCTCTCTCTCTCTCTCTGTCGCTCCTGTCAAATTGTAAGATATATGACTATTATGAAGTAGAAATTCTTGTAAAAACGAGGTAGAGATGTTCTGTTAGGCAATTTGGCAGAAGCTAACCCAGAATCATGTTTCTAAGGTTCCTATATATGCTCGGGCTCAGGATCTCACTCATCTGCTGGATTTGAAGAAATCAGGTGCTACTGATGTTATCCTTGAAAATACTGAGGTAAGTTGCCGGTTATTTTTTGGAAAGAACCTTTGAAATTATCTTCTTATGAAAGGTGATAATTCTTAAATTGCAGAGTAGTTTACAACTTGGTTCCAAGCTTTTAAGGGGCCTAGGCGTAATGTCAGATGATGTCTACTTTTTGAGCCAGCTGGTGAGAGATTCCATGGAGCTTCAAGCTCAAGAGGAACTTACAAAGAATGATGACCAGGAATACAATGTTATGAAGCCTTTAGAGGTGACAAAGATACTGAATTTTACCTTTTTTTTCTTTTTTCTTTTTTTTTTTTGGTGAGAAGGAGAGGGAGCTGACCAAAAATCAGATTTTCTCATGTATTATTACGGCTCACTGAACTTTGCTCAATAAATGTTTCAGGTTAGAGTGACTGACATGGTTCAGTCACAATCCAGCAGTGGATCTGTGGTGCATGATGATCAGTCCTTAAATGTAGATCATTTGAATATATTTCAAGTTCCTATCTCTGAGGCTCAGTCGGTTGTTGGAGCGTTAGATCATCCACCCGAAGATATAGCCGCCGGTGATGGTGTAAAGTGTTGCCATTTTGATGCGAACGACAGTTTAACAATTGAAGATCTTCAAGCGGGTGAGGATTCTTAGAGACAATATTATTCATGAACCATCTTTATTGGTGATTGGGTGTGTGAGATGGCTTACTACACAAACAACAATCTAGTAACAAGAATTTTTGAGGATGAGTAAGATTTACAGACCGCAGTGGAAGCAATAACAACATAGAAGAGAATACAATGCAAGAAGACTTCCCTCTCCTAGTAATTTTTTTCCATTTTTATGTATGTAATTATTAGCCAAAATGCATGTTAGCCGTTTATCTTTTTAATTTTTAAAGTTGATACATTGCAATTGTACAATTTTAGAAGTTCCACATGCACAAGCCAATGAACATTCATATCTATTAATCTACTAACCTTGTCATGAACTGTTTAGTGAGATAAATATTGAAGGTTAGTTTTAAGGCAATGTCTTTAATTATTGTGAGGTATTGAGAGAATTGATTATAGCATTAATTTTTCTTGTAATATTGTGATGCTTCACAGGTAATAAATTCCTTTTTTTTATGTCCATGTTAATTCTGTCTATCAAATTTTATTCGATTTAAATTTGACTCAATTTTTACTTAACTCAATGTTACTCAAAAAAATATTCTATTTATAATTGACTTGATATTTATATTTTGATATATATTTATGTTTTTAATATGTATTTAAGATTTTATGTAAAAATATATATTTTAGAAAATATATATTAAAGAGATTAAGTTATAAAAATATATATTATATGTAAAATATAAAATATGTTAAATAAATATATAAAGTTTAAAATAAAATTAAAAATACGGCTCCATTTAAACTCCAAAGTTTAATGTCATTTAATGCAGGGTCAGATTATCAGCATCGGCGACTTCGTTATAATCTACGACCTCAAGCGTAGATTATAATAATTTATTACCTTATATATAATTATCTTTATTTTTGCACAGTTTATTTGGGTCGTTATTGAGTTATACACTATGTTTATGTCAGTGAGAATGTCCATTTTGATGTCATGTATATATAGTGGGTCAGTTTAAGTTGTATGTATGGGTTGGATCAAGTTGGGTTTGAGATTAGTTCATCTTGAATTAATTTGATTCAAGATAGGGCAAGCTTGGGGCTTTCATAAGGCAATTGGAGAATGGGGACTTGGATGCAATTTCACCTTAATAAAATTACATCCAGCCCTAATTTTGGATCGGGCTTTCTGTCTCTGCCGGGTTTGCAGTACTCGGCCTCTCTGGTTTCGCTCACGACGCGCCTGCTTCGCAGGCAATGCATCTCTCGGGCGCGCCTGCTTCGCCGCGCCGAGCGTCGCTCGGCCACTCCTGTTCGACCTGTTTCTCTGTCGATACCGCGCCGCAGCTGCTTCGCCGAGCCCAAAGGTGGTTTTACTTCCTTCGACTGCGCCGGCTTCGCCCAGTCGTGTTTCGGTCCAACAAATTCTGCGGATTTCTCGGCACGTCGATCACGTCTCCGCGCATGCCCGGCAACTTCCAGTCCACCATTTTCTTCTATAAATTGGGGATTTTGGAGTTGAGGCGGGACTGTTGATGATATTTCCACCATTGTTGAGCTGAGTGAGCTTTCTCCTCTGTTGACCTGTGCAGGAGGCGCGGGTTCGGATCGGGAACGCAGAGGGGCTGCAGGTTTCCCCTTGGTTTGTTCTTTCAGGTTTTTGGGTTCAACTCGGTTCTCATTTTGTCTCAAATTCAAACGTTGTTTGTGCTCTGTTGAAATTGCTATTCCTCTCAGCTGCCATCATTGGATTTTTTTTTAGATTTTAATGTTCAGTTGGCTCTGAGATTAAATCGTGATTAATTCTGGTTTTCTGCTTGAAATGTGATCTGCTACTATGTTAGTTAGGTTTTGCAGACAACTTGATTTTCATAGCAATATCCTACTGCTGAATTCATTCTATGCCTTTGGCTTGGTGGAATAAACTTTGATAGATTGAGAATCTTTGATTCACAAAATTAAAGGAAATGAGTTCAATGTTTGGTGGTTAAGCTTTATTAATTTGATAGTTTCCTATTTTCATTTGCCTATTGTTAAACACGTGGTTCCTGCGCTGCATCCTGGCCCAACGCGTGGCGCCTGACGGGTCTGTACCTGATTGATTGATTTGCTGACTCAGCTTCCCGTTTTGCAGGATTATTGACCCAGGTCAAACATCGGGCACGAGGGATCTTCCCAACCATCGTCCACGACGATCCGGGAATAGATCTTCATAACCTCGGACCCGAGGGTACGAGGTAATGCCTGTCACAATCAGTTTCACCTAACTCCGCCGATCTCCGTATAGACGCTCTTCCCCAGGAAAGTACCAGCATTAAAAGATGTCATCCTCCTCGTACAGCTGCGGACTTCTCCAGTGACAGGCGAACGGCGCTCGGAGCTCACCCATCACTTTTCCTTCGGAGAACCAGGGTGGAGCTACGCGTGTCAACGGCTATAAAAACCATTGAACAGTCACAGCCAAAGGAGAGACATTCATAGAGCAACAGAGAAAGAAAAACAGAAAACAACAAAGAAGAAGAGGA